>DWCF01002152.1:0-14528 GCA_018230265.1 Delias oraia | reverse complement strand
TGCCATATTTAGCAGACTTTTCAGAATCCTTATTATCTAGATACTTCTTCCATGTATAATAACAGTTTATGCATTCTGAAAATAGAAATAGAACTGCTGATGTTAAGCTAATATAACTTATTACATCCTTGTTGTTTCTAGCTAAGAAATGAATGATTTTTGTCTGCATCAATATTCCTATTACACAGTTTGCCAAGAAGGCTAAGCTACCCACAACCTGTATTGGTTTTTCAGGTTCATTTCCCCCTTTACCATTCTGAAGTTTTTTAGATTTATATCCAGCTAAATTGAGACCAAAGTGAAGAGCAAATATTATTGATGTTGGTAGTTTTATGAACTTAGAAATATCTAATATAGTACAAATATTGGATCTGTTGTTATCAATAAACTCGCAACAGAATTGCAATGAAATTTTACACAATATGCCTGTTAAACCTACTGCAATACAATACATCTTTCTAATATCATGATTGTGAGCATCATGTATACTTTCTATAAATGTATTTGGCTTACCTTTTGGCATAAGTAGATAATAAAATAATAACTTTTTAATATTATACTATAAAAATCTAAAAAGAAAAGTGCTATAAATCAGTACTTTGAGAGTGATCTAAACATAAATCGGCCAAGCACTTGATAAATAAGAGATCAGTACTGAGAGTTGGTACGCGAAAGTAATATCCGTCTTTGATAATTGCTTTATACTTTATATCAAGTTCAACCAGTGTTTCAGAATGCTCAGAAACAAAAGATATAGGTGATAAAACTACAGGTATATTATCGTCTTTTGCGCGTGATAGCTCACTTTCAGTGCTAGGCTCCAACCATTTTACAGGGCCAACCTTACTCTGATAACATATTCCCCAGTCAAGATCTTCAATATTCAATTTTTTTACTATTAATTTTACTGTTTTTTCTATCTGTGAAGCGTAAGGGTCGCCTTTTTTAATGATACTAAGAGGTAAGCTATGGGACGAGAATAGGACTCTTGGCTTACCGATTTTGCTAGCTAATTTATAATATTTAGACGTCAGATTAACATGAGCTTCAATAAAGTCTTCATTGTCATAATAATGGTGAATTGTTTTTGTGTTACATTCCAGTTTGGCATTTTTTTGCCAATTCTCGATGGATGATAGAGTTGTGGTGGTTGAATATTGCGGATATAGTGGTAACAGAATGATTTCGTCAGGGTCGAATTGCTTTACGCTTTTAACAACTTCATCAGCAAATGGATGCCAATAACGCATGCAGATGAATATCTTATATACATGGTTTCCATTTTCATTTAATTTTAGTTCTAAAGCATCAGCTTGTGCTTTCGTATTCTCCAAGATTGGCGATTTACCTCCAATGTGCTCGTATATTTCTTGTGCAGTACTTTCTCGCCTTTTGGAGATAAACTTTGCTAAAAGGAAGCGAAAAGGATTTGGTAGATTTATTATTCTTTTATCGTAAAAAAGATTAAATAAGAAAGGACGGACCGCACTTAGTGAATCAGGTCCGCCTAGGTTAAATAAGATTACTGCCTTCTTCACTGACAGCACCTTTTTTCAGGTTTGCCTATAAAATCAGCTACACACTCATCAAGTTTAGTTACAGGCACTAAATTTCTTACACTGGCATACAATAGATGAGCAGATCTCTTCATGTTACTCTGTGTAGATGCAAAGCCTCTATCGAAAACCACATCAACACAAAAACTTGGCACTGCTTCAAGAAGTTCAACAGCAGCCAAAGATATCATTATGCAGCTTTGTAGGGCCTTCAAAGGAACCATAAGCGGAAAAAGTAAAACCTTAACAAAGAGAGAGCGAGGACTTTCATTCATTATTTGTCCTTGATTAGGAGAATTATACTCAATATGCTGTCTGTTTTTATTAAAAATAGGAAATTTTATAGTGTCTTCCTCAAATTGCTCATCTATTTCTTTTCTACTATGGTTAGTGATCTTTTCCATTAATTTCTCACGCAATTGACAAGTAGTTCTCACAAAAAAACACGTGGCAATCATCAATATAGCACATATAAGCGCACAATGCATGAGGTTCATCCCACCTATCATAGATGGTAATGCAAGACAAACAAATGGCACTATGATAGCCATTTCGAAAAATGGAATAGTATTCCTTTTTATTGCAAAAACAGCGCCTTCTTTTAATTTTGTATTATTGTGTAAGCTATACTCTAAATAACTCAAAAATGCCAAATTAAAAGTTAAAAATCCTTTTGTCCCACAAAAAATTGATGACTTGAATTGATTAACCCATTCTTTAGCAGTAAGTGTAGTTTCAATTGATTGTTTAACATTAGGATCGACTGGTTTGTTGTTTTTTTTATTACAACACCCCATAAAACACTTTTGACCTGCGGCTGCGGCTACAGTTGCAGCTGAATTTACTGCATTTGTATCCTCACCAAGACCAAAAGATGGCAATATTCGAATATATCCACCCAGTCCTATACTAGCATATAATTTAATAGGATCAATTTCAAGATCAGGATAGTAAAGGTAATTTGCCAATAAACTAGCTCCTACTTTTCTTTTTGCTTTATCAGTTATATCACTTATGTTAGCAAGAACCTCAAGTTCAAACTTAGAATTTTTGTTATGATGATAACCAAAGACAACGTTAGGGTTCAATTTAAAGCTTTCACCCCATCGAGTCCCAAAGTTTAAACCTACATAACCTACATAGTAATGATCTTCGTACTGGTCTTCATATCGATCTTCGTATTGATCTTCACAATGATCTTTGTGTTGATCTTCATACTGATCTTTGTACTGGTCTTCATACCGATCTTTGTACTGATCTTCTAACTCACTTGTACCATTACTAGCTGTACTTGCTAAAGCAACCAACACAGCGAACACTTTCATCGTTCTCATATAATTCATACACATTACTTCCTTAAAACAGACTGGAATAAGTGTTCAAACATGCTAGCAGCAAGTTTTGAGCATCGCTTGTGGTTACACCTAAACATTAAACATGTATTCAATGTTATCCAGCATTAAAAATTATAGCGTACTCCTACTTCCAGCATCATATCCGGTACTGTCATTGCTTTTACACCACTCAGTTGCCCACCTACGGTTAAAGCAGCTGTACCAACTATCTGTGGAGCAACTTCATAATCAACACCAACCTTCAGTTTGTAGGAAATAGCACCTAGTACTTTATCTAGTGTGTTATCTTGAGCTTCAGCTGCATTAGAGCTTCCTTCAGATTTACCAGAGCCAAAAGGTATTACTTGGAGATATCCACCTAAACCTCCACTGACATATAGTTTCACAGGATCAATGTCAACGTCAGGATAATAACGGTAATTTGCTAATAAACTAGCTCCCATTTTCTTGTCTTTGTCCTTTCCTTCTGCATCCTTACCTCCAAACATATCACTTACGTCAGTGAGAATCTCAAGTTCAAACTTAGAGCTTTTATCATAATTATAACCAAAAACTAAGCCAGGTTTTATTTTTAATCCAGTACCCCATCCACCACCAAAGTTTAAACCTGCGTAGTACTGCTCTTTTGCACTATTACTAGCTGCTTTATTACTAGCTGCACCTGCTAGAGATGAAGTGAGCAACACAGCTAAAACACACAATCCTTTTATTTTCATATAACTACCCATACAAAAAAATATATAATGCACAAGTATATATCCTTTATATTAAAAAAGATATAACCTCATATCAAAAAAAGTATACCTACGAAATTAGGGACATGCTACTCAAAATTTTTATATAACTATGTTTACTACCTTATTTGGTACAGCATATATAGTGCGAATTTTGCTTTGATCGATTTTGTTAGATACAGAATCTGTTGCTATTTTCTTCAATTTTTCTTGAGGTAAATCAGTTGCCACTTCAATGGTCGCACGTAACTTTCCATTGATCTGCACTGCTACAGTCACCATATTATCAATTAGTAGTGATTCATCAGCTTTTGGCCAAGGTTGCATATATAGCATGCCTTCGCCTCCTATTTTTTGCCATAAATTTTCAGCCAGGTGTGGCATGAATGGCTCAATTACTCTGATTAGTATGCATATACCTTCATCAATAAGAGATTTTCCAGTTTTTACGTCTATTTCAGCTATTAAATTTGTCATTTCACGAAACTTTGCTACCATACAGTTTAATCTGCAGTTTTCCAAGTCATCTGTAAGCCCTTGCAATAGTTTATGGATTTTTTTTCTGTACTCTAGGAGTTTACCTACAATGTTTTCATTATCATAGTGTATGTTTACGGGCCTAAGTTGCACTACCATACGCCACAATTTATTTATGTAGCGAAAACAACCTTCCACGCCATCATCAGACCATTCCATATCTTTTTCTGGGGGGATATCGGATAATACAAACAAACGAGCAGTATCAGCACCGTATTTTTCTATGATAAAGTTTGGGTCAACTGTATTTTTCTTTGACTTACTCATCTTTTCGACTTTTCCAACTTGGATCTTAGCACCCTTCGCAATCAACTCTTTTGCTTCTTCGGGAAAGAGCCATTTGCCATTCTCATCTTTATAAGTTATATGGCAGACCATTCCTTGAGTGATTAAAGTAGAGAAAGGCTCTTTAACTTCAAAATAGCCACATTTAGTTAAAGCATGGCAGAAAAACCTTGAGTAAAGCAAATGTAGAATTGCATGTTCTATTCCACCTATGTAATAATCAACAGGCATAAAACGATTACAAGTATCTTTATTAATCGATTTATTTTCACTGCAAAATGAAGCAAAATACCAGGAAGACTCAAAAAAGGTGTCGAATGTATCAGTTTCACGCTCTGCTTGCTTTCCGCACTTTGGACAATCAACAAATTTCCAGGTTGGGTGCTTATCCAGGGGATTACCACCACTTGTAAATTCTACATCCGTTGGTAGAACAACAGGGAGGTCTTTTTCTGGAACTGGAACAATTCCACAATCTTTACAATGTATAATAGGTATAGGACATCCCCAATAACGTTGCCTTGAAATTCCCCAATCGTGTAGACGATAGTTTATTGTTTTCTTACCTATTCCTTTTTCTTCAAGTTTTTTTATGATTACTTTTTTTGCCTCATTAATCATTAGTCCGTTTAAGAATTCAGAATTGAACATCACTCCATCACCGAAGTACGGTTCTTTTAAGATCTCTGTGGTCTCTTCACAAACTACAGGAATAATCGGTAAACCATACTTCTGTGCAAATTCAAAATCACGCTGATCATGTGCAGGGCAACCAAAAATCGCACCTTCTCCATACTCCATCAACACAAAATTCGCTATATAAATTGGTAATTCCTTGTCGAGAAATGGGTGCCTGACGTTCAGTCCAGTGTAAATTCCAATTTTTTCATCATTCTCCCCCTTTGCCTTCATATTACCAATAAAGTCTCTTATTTCTTTGTCCTTAAGGTCTTGTACAATAGGGTGCTCTGCTCCTACTGCAAGAAAAGAAGCTCCAAATAAAGTATGAGGAGAAGTTGTAAAAATCTTCAATTTCTTATTCAGGCCAACTATTTCAAAATCTATAGTTGCCCCTTCAGATTTTCCTATCCAGCGCTCTTGCATAGTTTTGACTTTTTCTGGCCAATTTTTTAAACTTTGCAGACAATGAAGCAAATCTTCAGCAAAATCAGTAATCTTTAAAAACCATTGGAATAACTTACGTTTTTCAACAACTGCACCTGATCGCCATCCTTTTTCATCAACCACTTGCTCATTTGCAAGCACTGTTTGGTCCACTGGATCCCAATTAACCCACGACTCTTTTCGATAGGCAAGACCATGCTTTAAAAAATCCAGAAAAAATTTCTGTTCGTGTTTGTAATAATCAGGCTCACATGTGGAAAGCTCGTGATTCCAATTGTAGGAAAGACCTATAGATTTTAGCTGTGCACGCATATTGTCTATATTCTCTTTTGTCCACGCTGCAGGGTTAATATTATTGTCCCTTGCTGCATTTTCAGCTGGTAATCCAAACGCATCCCAGCCAATTGGGTGCAAAACCTCAAATCCATGAGCTCTCTTGTAACGTGCTATAACATCTCCTATTGCATAGTTACGCAGGTGCCCCATATGAATCTTACCAGATGGATATGGAAACATTTCCAACACGTAACATTTCTTCTTTTTACTATCTTTGCTTACAGAAAAATCCCACTTATTTTGGTAGAATTTTTCAACGTTTTTAAAATCATATTTCATAAATTCAATCACAGTTTATATGTACTAAAGGATCGACTGCTTGACCATTATGCCTTATTGTGAAACACATCTGCGGATCTTTATCTTGTGTGCTTGATTTACCTGCAGATCCAATTACTTGACCTTGTTTTACTTTATCACCAATTTCAACTTGTATGTTTTTTAAATAGGAGTACATAGTCATGTAATTATCTTTATGTTCCACTATAATTAAATTTCCGTACCACCTCAGGCCTTTGCCTACGTATATTACTTTGCCAGGTGCAGAAGCAATAACCTTTGTTCCACTTTGAGCAGTAATTTTTATGCCATCTTGACATATTTTATCAGAAGAGGTAACTGCACCTTTAACCGGTATTACAAATTTACACATGCTTTGTGCATTATTGTTATATACCTTATCTACAAAGGCTTTTCTACTTTCTTTTCGCAGCGAAGAATCAACATTTTCTTTAATCAAATGATACTCCCTTGTGTACTCTAGGTCTCTTTTTCCATAAAATTCTTCGCCTTTAAGTAGTACAGGTGCAGGTTTTTGCAGGCCACAGCTTATCAGTATTGCTGATAATATAAAGAACAATGCTATACGACACATACACTTATCTCTAGATATATCAACTTTCACAAAACTTTATAGTGTTTTTCGTCTATTTATTACTTTCTTCATTTATTTTATCAGTCAAATAGTCTCTTAAATCGGTAAGTTCTTGCAACAAATTTCTTGAATAATGATCAATTCTTACATCGTTACCAAATTCCTTTTGTACTCCTTTTATTGTATATCCTTTGTCATATAGCATATATTTTATTTTCTTTATTGCCTCTATACACTTATGATCATATAGTCTTCTTCCCTTCCGTTTTATGGGTTTAATTTGATGGAATTGACTTTCCCAGAATCTTAAAACATGCTGCTCCAAATGTAGTTCTTCAGCTACTTCTCCAATTGTGTAAAATAATTTTTCCTTATTCATCGGTTGTTTATTAATTTCTTCATCATTTTTGAAGGTCTAAAAGAAATTGATTTTCTCGCTTGAATTACTACCCTTTCCGATGTCTTTGGTATATTTCCTGGTCTTTCTTTCTTGTTTTTAACCAAAAATGTTCCAAATGAAGATATTTTTACTATTCCATCCTTTGCTAAGCTCGTTTTTATCTCATCCAATATATCATCTATTATTGCAATAGAGTCTTCTTTCGATAATCCAATTTCCTGATTTATACATTCAGCTATTGTTGCCTTAGTTACTGTTGTGTCTTTTGTTGTCATAATTTATTACAGTATGTTAATATAATATAACAATCGACTCAAGATTCAGCTACTTTATTTTTATAGTATGTTTCTTTTGTAGCATAATTAAAAATACTAGCAAATGTTAACATTGCAAATATTGTGAAAAGCGCCATTTGATGATCTGAAAAAAGTGCTAAAATTGACACTAAAATTCCACTCATAACAAACATAAATCCATTGATAATGGATGATGATGTGCTAATATACTTCTGCTCAACAACCTCACTACCAACAGTAAAATTAAGCATATGTCCTCCTGCAAAAAAACCAAACATTAACATACAAAAGTATATAATATGAACTGTTAAATTGCCGCACAGTAAAATAATAGCTGAAATACTTTGCAATGTGGCAAAAGCAGAGATTACGTGCCTTCTATTTTTAAATAGATTTGAGATTAGATCTGCAATTGGAGCACCAACTGCAAGACCAAGCCACAATATTGCAGTTGCCACACCTAACTCCATTGTATTGAGTTCTAAGTTGCTTAGTAACCTTGGTGCCCACAGCATATTAAGCGCTAAAAATGTTCCAAAAGTAATAGCACCCACTATTGAGGTTATCCAGATATCTCTTAATTTTAGCACTGTTAGTACAGAACATATTACTGTTTTTATAGAGCTCTTTATTGTGTATTCCCCCAAATTTTTTTTTGAAAGTCCTTTCGGATAAAAAAACATAAGTACAAATATCGATACGCCAAATAATATTACGCATACAATAAGATTTTTCCAATCTGCACCTTCGGCAAGCAAGCTAGAGAAGCACATTTGAATCATCAAAGCAGAAAGACTTGAAATTGTCTGCACTAGTGAGAACATCAGTCCAAATTGAGTAAGGGGAAAATATGTGCTACTTACATGAGCAGCGCCAATAAAACCAAACGATGCTCCAATTGCGATCAAAAATTGAGATAAAATTAAATGGGCAAAATTGTCACTCTTGATAAGGACAAAAAAACCAAAGAGCATGATTGACAATGAGAAAAAATAAATTTTTTTGCTGGAAAAAACATTAAACATTGCCCCACTAAAAAATTGTGAGATAGCAAAAGTCCAAGTATATGCTGAATTAGCTAGTGCAACTTGCGCGATTGTGAGCTCAAGTTCTTTTTCAAGATTCACGCTTATAAAGGTGTAGATTATCTGCATATTGCTGAATACAACAATCAAGTTACTGATGAGCCAAATGAACCAAGCTTTATTTTCCATAAGATTTTTTATAAATAGTCCATTGATAATAAACCTCTTTTAGGCTCTGATTATTGTTAAAACAATTGCAATTATAGTATGATATAAAAGCTATGAAACAACAAATTTGTTGTGAGATTTAATTTGTTAGAGTTTGTACATAATCTCGAGAAAGAAATAAGTTCAACAATCATTACCTATAAGATAAAAGGTGAAAATTTGAAATTATCATGAACTGGCTCATTTTTCTGCCACTCGAATGATGTTCTTTCAATTGTTGGTAAATCAAAGTCAGTTTAACTATTAATTATTTATCTTTTTTCTAGTTATGCAACGGGCCTATTATTAAATCTTTCAATAATACCTTTTATTTTTGCCGCCTCTTCAAACTCTAAATTTTCAGCATGCTTCAACATTTGCTTTTTCAGACTATTTAGATCATCCTGACTAAAATTCTCAACTACCACTTTTTCCTGTAAAGTATTTGATATAGGCTTTATTATAGTTTTTGGTACAATATTATGCAGTGTATTATGCTCTGTCTGTTTCTTTCTTCTCCTTTCAGTTTCTTTCAGTGCACGATCCATAGAATTAGTAATTTTGTCTGCATATAAAATTACTCTGCCCTCAACATTTCGTGCAGCACGACCTATCGTTTGAATGAGCGAAGTCTCTGATCGTAAAAACCCTTCTTTGTCAGCATCTAAAATTGCAACTAATCCACACTCGGGAATATCAAGACCTTCCCGCAACAAGTTAACGCCAACAAGAACATCTATTTCTTTAGATCTTAATTTGCATATAATTTCAATTCTTTCCAGTGCACCAATATCTGAATGTAGGTAAGTTACTTTCATACTGAGCTCACTCATATGCTCAGCTAGTTTTTCAGCCATTTTTTTTGTCAATGTGGTAATTAGAATACAAAACCCTTTTTTTATCGTCACTTGTGCCTCATGAATCACATCATCAACCTGACTCCCTGTTGGTTTTATGATGCAGATGGGATCTGTCAGTCCTGTTGGGCGGATAACTTGCTCTATAAATGCGTGATTAGTCTTTTCTAATTCATATTTTCCTGGAGTAGCCGAAACGTAAATAGTCTGTGGCCGTATTGCCTCCCACTCTTCCAATTTTAATGGACGGTTATCAAAAGCAGAAGGTAGCCTAAAACCATAATCTATCAATTTCTTTTTACGTGCTTCATTACCGCTATACATTGCACCTATCTGGGGAACGGTTACATGGCTTTCATCAACAAATAAAATTACATCTTTAGGTAAATACTCAAACAATGTAGGTGGTGGATCTCCAGCTTTCATTCCGTAAAGATAACGCGAATAATTTTCAATACCTTTACACACTCCCGTTGCCATCATCATTTCAATATCAAAATTAGTACGCTGCTCAAGGCGTTTTGCTTCAACAATTTTGTTCTGTGAATAGTAATAATCCAGGCGTTCATGTAGTTCTTTTTTAATCAATTGAACTGCTTGCAAAAGAGTCTCACGTGATGTAGTGTAATAGCTATTTGGAAAAATGGTGACTGTATCTATGCGTCTGATAATATTGCCGTTCATGGCATCAATCTCAGAAATTTCCTCTATTTCATCACCAAACAATGATAAACGCCAAGCTTTATTTTCATAATAGGCAGGAAATATATCAATAATATCGCCGCGCACTCTGAAATATCCTCGCTCAAATCTGACATCAGAACGTTTATATTGGAGATTAACTAAATTATTCAGAAAGTCATTAACATGAATCTTATCTCCAGCACTTAAAGTCAAGGTCATGCTGAGATAGCTCTCAGGCGAACCAAGACCGTATATACAAGAAACACTCGCAACTACAATCGTGTCCCTACGCTCCAAAAGAGAGCATATAGCAGAATAGCGTAGCATATCAATTCTTTCATTTATTAAAGAGTCTTTTTCAATATAAGTGTCTGTTTGTGGCGAATAAGCCTCAGGCTGATAATAATCATAATAAGAAATGAAGTATCCAACAGCATTGTGGGGGAAAAATCCTCTCATCTCCTCGTAAAGCTGTGCCGCTAAAGTTTTATTATGCGCCATAATTAACGCAGGCCTGTTTGTTCTTGCAATAACATTTGCCATAGTAAAAGTTTTTCCAGAGCCAGTTACTCCAAGTAAAACCTGATCTCTTTTTTTGTTATTTAGTCCTTCAACTAAACTATCTATTGCTTGTGGTTGATCCCCAGCTGGCTGAAAATTTGTAACTATTTGAAATGCCATAATCCCTATACTTTCATAATATATTTATCATTACATAATACACATGATATTATGAGTAAGGTATAAAAACGAGCGTAAATGAAGTTCTATTTTCCTTTTTTATAGAGTTGGCTCCAAACTCTATTGTTAGTGAGAACAAAAAATACCGTCAAAGTTATAAAATATGTCACTATTTTTAGCCCAAGTTTATGTCGGCGCTCCAGTTCTGGCTCTGCTGCCCATTGTAAGAAATTTACCACATCATATGCCATATTTTCAACTGTGGCTTGCCTTGTACCATCATATTCTACCATTCCTTCAGAGAGTGGTGGTGCCATAGCTAACCTGCCTGTTGAAAAATATGGATTAAAATATAAACCGTTCTCATCATGTTCACCGTTTTGATAACCAATTAGTAGTGAATAGACATAATTTGCACCATCATGTCTTGCTTTGACAATTAATGATAAGTCCGGTGGAATTGCTCCATTGTTGCTTGCTGCAGCTGCTTCTTTTGTATCAAAAGGTGCAATAAAATAATCCGAAGACACTCCCGGTCTATCAAACATTTCACCCAAATCATTCGGACCATCTTTAACTTGGTAAGAGGCTGCAATTTGTTTTACATCCTCTTCAGAAAAACCAACATCTTGCAAATTACGAAACGCTATTCTATTCATTGAATGGCAAGCAGCACAGACTTCCTTGTATACTTTATAGCCACGCTGAATTGACTCTCTATCGAAAGATCCAGTAATTCCATCAAAACTCCAGTCGATTTTCTTATTTGGTAAAGGTTTAAACTCCTCTGCAGACAAAGAATTAGTGAGAAATAATATACAAAATACAGCAACTTTAACCAACAGCATCACTTCATCTCCGGAACGGAATCGCTTATTGTTTTTGGTAATTTTTTTGGTTTCTCATACTTACTAAGTAAAGGTAAAACTATCACAAAATATGAAAAATAATAAAGAGTTGAGAGCCTACTTAAAGTAATATAAGGCTCTTTAACTTCCTGCCCCCCAAGCCAAGCAAGAAATGCAAAATTTATTGCAAAAACCCAAAAAAATTTCTTAAATAATGGGCGATAAGCACCACTTTTAACCTTTGATTTATCAAGCCAAGGCAAAAGAAACCAAACTAAAATAGATCCAAACATGGTAAGTACACCAATAAGCTTATTTGGAATTGAGCGCAACATCGCATAAAAAGGTAGGAAATACCACTCTGGTACTATGTGTACTGGAGTTACCATAGGATCAGCTTCTATATAATTATCAGGATGACCAAGATAATTAGGGGCATAAAAAACAAATCCAAACAAAATTATAAAAAATAAACCAAAAGTTATGCAGTCCTTTGCTATATAATAAGGATAAAAAGGAATAGTGTCCTTACCTGACCTTACTTCTATTCCACTTGGGTTATTAGAGCCAAATCTATGCAGAGCAACAACATGCAACATAGCTAAAGCAATAATAATGAAGGGCAGAAGATAATGAAGGGCAAAAAAACGATTAAGTGTTGGGTTATCAACGGAAAAACCACCCCACAACCATATAACTATTTTATTGCCAATTAAAGGTATGGCTGAAAATAAGTTAGTTATAACTGTTGCACCCCAAAAGCTCATTTGTCCCCATGGAAGAACATACCCCATAAAGGCAGTTGCCATCATTGCAAAAAATATAAATATGCCAATAAACCACACCATTTCTCGCGGTCTCTTATAAGATCCGTAATATAATCCACGCATGATATGAACATAGACCACCATAAAGAAGAGTGACGCCCCAACAGCATGAGTATAACGTATCAGCCATCCATAACTTACGTCACGCATTATACGCTCCACACTATTAAATGCATGATCAACATGCGGAGTGTAGTGCATGGCAAGAAATATACCTGTTATTATCTGCAAAATTAGTGCTATACCAGCCAAAGAACCAAAATTCCAAGCATAATTTAAATTTTTTGGTACTTGATAAGAAGCGGTATGTTTTAGAAAAGAAAATATAGGCAGTCTATACTCTATCCAACCTAATATACCTTTTTCTTCTGTTATTTCTTTCTTGCTATCATCTTCCATAACTTAAAGTTTTTTCATCTTAACTCATTTTATTGTAACAACTTACCTACAACGCACAATAAAAAGTTTAATTTAAATAATAGATTTCACGAAAACAAGCACTAAGACTTGAGTGCTTGTTTTAACTGATTTAGAGGGATTTTTGATGACATACACCTTTAGATATTGTTGAATTGCTTAATAAACTTCGAGGACATTGATCAAGTTTTTCAAACTCACTAATTACCATCTTAATATCCCTTTCTATAGCACTAACCTTTCTTTCTCTAATTTGCTCCAATGTCAAAAGTGAATCATCCAATGGTCTTGAATATTTCCTCCCGATAAACTTTCTGATTACCACGTCAGCTAGCAGAGCTGTTCCATTAAAATCAACTTGCGAAAAATCAATTGGGCTTCCAGTCAAATGTGCAATAGATTGCTGTGCGGGAGGTAAAGCAGGGGCACTCTGAAATAAGCTACTGAGTGCAGCAGTTGTTGAAGTTCCCATCCAACTAAATACACTATTAATAAAAGAAGAAGGCCTTACTGCACTGCTTGGTGCAGGATCTGGATTTACATTGATACTCTCTGCCTCTGCAGCAATTTCTTTTATCGTTTTACCTGGATAAAATAACTTAACATAATCTGATGGTGTCTCGTTCCTTATATTCTTAACATTATCAATATCAGCACCATTATCGTATAATAGCTTAATTATTTTTGGACGTTTTGAACTAATAGCCAAATATATAGGTGTTTGTCCCTGTTCGTTTTGAACATTGACATTAGCACGATATTCAATAAGAAGCTCAACTATTCTTGAGTAGTTTTTTTCAATAGCAGCATGTAGGCATGAATTTTGTGAATAAGCAAGAAGATCAAATTTGCCGTTTGAGCTAGCACCATGTTTAAGTAAGACCTCCACTTTTTCCGGACTATTCTTGTCTATAACCCAACCTACAAGAGTGCGTTTTTTATCAGCATATGAAAAATAACCACTAATGCTTGCTCCTTTATCGATTAGAAGCTCTATCATTTCTGTGGTGCCCTTTGTAACAGCATAGTATATAGGAGGCACACGAAAAAAGTCCTCAATATTAACATCTGCGCCATTCTCAATTAAAAACCTCATCATTTCTAAATCTTGTTTACTAACAGCAATCGATAAAGGTGAGTTACCATTTCTATCTTTAGAGTTAATAACATTAGTAGTATGTGTCTTTCCTTCTCTAATATACTTCTCAGCTTTTTGAAAATCATGTTCCTTTACTGCAGAACGTAGCCCGTCTCTCCATTTTTCAACTTCTGTTTTTGTAACCATAACCCCTCCTAAAGAGTAAAACTTTTGATTGTATATCACATAATTTATGCATATACTAGTAAAATTTATATGTAAAGCTAAAGAAATTCCACAACGCAAGAGATTATTTATTTCATTGTGTATACATACTGTAATTGCTATTGAATGGTGGAGAGACATACTCCATTATTTTAGCACGAAGTAACAAATTCAATGAATT
>DWCF01002151.1:0-25527 GCA_018230265.1 Delias oraia | reverse complement strand
ATTCCCGTGCAATATCGGTCATCTTTAAACTTGATATCGTCTCCTGCAATAACAGTAAATTATATGAATCCTGCAAAGGGATATTTTTTTATAGTACAGCAGTTAACGGAGCAGGCGGGTCTCCTATATGGTAAGAGAACGCCGCCGCTCATGGACAACCACGCCACAGTCCGCGTATGGTTATGTTCACGGATTCTTACGCTGCTTAAGCGGTTCTTTGAAGGCTTCCGATATCCTCACCCACTCTGCGAATCAGTACAAGTACAATTTCACGCTGAGTATTCTGTGATCCCGTGGTATCAATTCAGACAAGCCTGCCCAATTAGTGCGTCAATATATACTTGAGCATAGCTCTCACACGGAATGAAATTAAATACCTAAATTAATTATTTAAAAGATTTACGCATTAAATCATGAGATTTATAATTTTGTGCACAGATGAATGAGGTGTGAGGTTACGGGGACCGTGTGGCTGAAGCCCTAGGACTGCGGTCACCTAGTGCCCTACTGGCGTTTATTTTTTATAGACACAACTCAATACTAGTAGCTCTTTAGTAGTCATAATATACAAAATAGTAGTTACATAAATTCACAAAGTCGTAGTCAAATAAATTTTAACAATAATTTATTATTATTTTGTAAGATTCGCTATTTGAATTGAATATAATGAAGATTTTATTTTCTTCTATAGCGGACAACGGAGCAGGTGGGTCTCCTATATGGTAAGAGAAAACCACCGCCCATGAACAACCGCTCCACAGTCCACGCCACGGTTATGTTGCGGGCTTTTGGCCGTCCGAGGTGATACCACGGGTTCACAGAATACACAGCGTGAAACGATACTTGTACAGTGTTTCGCAGAGTGAGTGAGGATATCGAAGACCCTTAAAAATGCCGTTTAAGTGGTGTAAAAAGTCGACAACACAGTTAATGCGCGGTTGTCCATAGGCGGCGGTGTACTACGATATAGGAGACCCACCGGCTTCGTTGTCCGCTATACTATATAAAAAATAACAGTACCTAATATTACTATAATCATAATTTATGGACTATGTTTTTGGTAAATACATATAATATATACAATATTAATTGGAAAAATTACATTTTTGAGAACCAAATTACAGATTTTCATGGCACTTATTTTCCTATGTACGACTATTTAAATTTTCTTAGAATTTAAGATATGGTAGGGTATTATTACGTTATGTACCTATTCTTATGTAGGTAGGTACTTAAATACTACTTCTACTACTACTTTACCAATGGTTAAATTAAAAAGGATGGAGAAATAAAGAGACAACAGAAAATAATAAATATGATATTAATCGCCATTACATGTAATATGAGATGTAATTTAAAATAAACTTTTCATATAAAAAGTTCTCTCGAAAGGGTTAGTAGTGAGAAGTGGTTATCCTTAATAAACTCCCACAGACATTGTGGGATACACGTTTTTATATAATTAAAAAAGCCTGTAATGATTCTATATGAAAAGGACGGAACACTTCCGCAGCATCAAAAGGCATGGGATGCATTGGGCGTTATATTATTATATCGGATAATTTTAACTTACTATAAAAAAGAAATTAAATTACAATCAAAAATTATTAAATCACTTTGAAATATAAATTGACCTTTTATTACAGATCTGTATGTAAATTTTAAAAGATTCTAAATTCATTTTAAATCTCCTACAAAATAGAATTATAGGTACCTAAGCTCACGCTGGTACTCTATGATTCGCTAAACGAGCAAAGATATATCGAGTTCATTGAAATTTTACCGCTTAGATGGCGTAAAAAGCCGGCAACACAACTTAAAATGTGGATTGTTGCACTATCGTGGTTGTATATGGGTAGAAATGATCTCTTACCATAGAGGAATCTTTTAAATCTTTAAATTTTAAGATTATTTTTATAAAATCAGTGTACCACTTTCTTAAAATGTAGGTACTCTACCTGAAGATAATGACGTCCTGAATCAGAGTTATTGTGGTTCCCATATCATTTAACTGTTCCCAGAAACCTTCAACAATAGATTTACTATGTATCAATAGTTTATGAATAGATTTTGTATATAAATTTCAAGATAAACGCTGTGTTCCGTTTCTATTACAACGAATGTTCTGGAAAGCTTTGGTCCTTTCAAGTCAATGTATTAAATAATACTTTTAATTAAATAACTACATCTTACTTAAAACGTATGTTAATATACTTTTGTATGGAATAAAGGACTACGTAGCTGGTGGCTCTCTTACCATATATGGTAAGAAAACACTGCCACCCATGGACAACCACACCACAATCCGCGGATTTTTTATCGTACCGCGAACAACGGAGCAGGGGAGTCCCTATATGGTAAGAGAACACCGCCGCCCATTCAGAACCGCGCTACAATCCGTGGATGGTTGTGTAGCCGAACTTTTACGCTTCAGCGGCATTTTAAGGGCCTCTGAAATGCTCATCCACTCAGCGAAACAATAGAGGTTGCGTTTCACGCTGAGTAATCTGTGAACCCGTGGTATTACTTCGGACGAGCCGGCTTCATTAGTGCGTTGGCATATGTTTGAGCAGGGCTCTCCCAAAGGTCTTCAAGTTTTATTTTCTTTATAATAAGCATTTATATATAGACGAGAGATGACACCGCGGACCCCAGATTGGAAAATAATGGATGAAATGATTAAAAAACGCAGGGGTACCAGAAGAACTATTTTAGTAGGACAATGGTTTACGACACCGGGTGGCCAAACCGCCACTCAATTAACTTAAATCAAAATAAAAGTCAAAAAGCGGGCGAAAAAAGCTGAGTCCAATTTAAGGCGCCAAAATTGCCGCTACCCTTTTGTCACGGTCATTATAAATTAAAAAAATATTATAAAAAACCAATTATGGGTATTTTAAGTTGCAATTTTTAACAGATATTATACTGATGGAAACATCATAGATAATATTTTAGATATTTCTAATTCTAAAGTAAAAAATTCTCGATTTATAATTGTTTTTCTATTTATTTCATAATCTACGTGACAATTCATAAAATCACACAAGTATAATCATCATTTAAGCCGTAAGACGTCCATTGCTGGACACAGGCCTCCGTTTCGGACCTCCATGCATAGCTGTCGGAGGCGACATGCGTTCGGCGTCTACCGGCGACGTTTATAAGATCGTCCGTTCATCTTGTGGGTGGACATTCTACGCTGCGCTTGCTAGCCCGTGGTCTCCAGTCTAATATTTTAACTTAAGTATGATACAAGACAGCAATACAGTGAGGCACAAGCAAAGCAATGATGGACACATATGATTAGTGTTTCCCAAAAGACCCAGACCTCCTAATTCTAGCAAGACCAAGACTGATCGTGTAAGACGTGAGCAAGAACAAGACTAAGCCGGCAAGACTCGCGCGTCTTGCAGCTATTTTTTTTTTGGCAGTAATTTTTGGAATGTCCCATTAAATCTTTAGACATATTTTATAAATCTGGTTGGTGTTTACTATGGCTATGCTAATTCAACCTCAAAATGCTCTTATTCTGATAGGAGCATAAGATCTGAAGTAAGCTTTAATAAATATCAATAGTCTAATGGTAATTTCAAGACTTGCAAGACTCTCTGCAAGACCAAGACCAAGACTGAGAGCGCAATAGCAAGACCAAGACCAAGACTGAAAGCGCAATAGCAAGACCAAGACCAAGACTGAGAGCGCAATAGCAAGACCAAGACCAATACCAGGTGTATTGGTACAAGACCAAGACTAAGCTAAGTCTTGCAATTGAGCAATTTGTTTATATTTAATTGTTAATATTTACTATACATTTGACATGAATTATAAAAATTATAATTTTTATATTATAAAAACTATAATTTTCTAAAATGTAAAAGACCAAAGCCCTGATTTATTCCCTACTAAAGCAAGATACATTTAGTAATAAATTACAGCTGCTAAAAATTATTTTATATTTACTTAAATACAAAGTTTATTTGTCCAAATAAAATTGAGGAAGCAAGCTTTCTTCAACGCCGCCAGTGACTCAGCTAAAATGTGTTAAAAAATTAAAAAGGTAGATTCCGCGATGACTGTGAGAATTTACAAATCAATGTGATGTATCAATCTAATTTATAAAAAGATTCTTGTATGTGTTGATATTAAAACATTCGTAAAGTACTTTTTATAAAGTATTTTTTTTATAGTAGCGAACAACGGAGCAAGTGGGTCTCCTAT
Source organism: Delias oraia (assembly GCA_018230265.1). Taxonomy (NCBI): domain Eukaryota; kingdom Metazoa; phylum Arthropoda; class Insecta; order Lepidoptera; family Pieridae; genus Delias; species Delias oraia. The sequence continues at coordinate 21,309 of DWCF01002151.1, read as the reverse complement.
ATGGTAAGAGAACACCGCCGCCCATGGACAACCGCGCCGCAGACCATTGGTTGTGTTGCCGGTTTTTACGCCTTTTAAGCGGCCTTTTTAAGGGCGTCCGATATCCACACTCACTCAGCAAAACACAGTACAAGTAACGTTTCATGTTGATCATTCTGTGAATAGGTATATAGGTAACTTGTTTGTAAATTAATATATCCTAATAACAAAATTGACACTACAAATTGACTTTTACATGGTACTAACAATCGTGTAAACATTACTGCAGTAGGTAGTAAATATTTCTTAAATACTTTTTGTGAAAGCTATGCAAAAATATTCTTAAATAAATTGCGTCACCTCAAAGTACCTATACGTTATAGCGTTGCCCAAATGCAAGAAAAGACGAGACTTAGCCAGTCTTGGTTTTGCGCCAACTGGAATTGGTCTTGGTCTTGATATTGCGCTCTCAGTCCTGGTTCGGTTTGGTTTTGCAAGTCTTGCAATTACCTATTAGAATATTACTATTTGTTAAAGTTGTCCAAGGGAGAGGTCCAGCAGTGGTCGTCTTGCGGCTGAAATGATGATGATAATGATAATACTTCAGATCTTAGAAAAACATATCAGAATAGGAACATTTTGAGTTTGAGCCATAATAAAGACCAACCAGGTTAATAAATGTCTAAACATTTAATGAGAAATTTCAAAAATCACTGGTTTTAATGTCTTTTTATTAATTTTTTTATTATTTTAATCAAAATTGACGTTTGTATTTAATCAATTTTTTTTTATAATCGAAAAAGGTACTATAAAAGACCTGGAATATATAAATATCCGTTCTACTTACTTTTAAATACTTTTTTTATAAAATGCAGAAGCGCAATTTCGTTTTTATAATCTATCAATGACAACAATTAGAGATATTAACAATTACAAATCAATTATATATTTTAAATGTAATTTTATAAAAAGGTTTTTTCTCATTAATTTATATTTTTGAAGTAGCTCAAGGGTGGCGAGTCTTAAATCGGTAGCCCACGTAAACACTTGTCAAATTTCAAGTGTTTTCTTAATAAATTGTTAACTTTTGGAGTTCATTTTTGGTGAAAAATATTTTTAAATCTTGTTAACATCTTTGACAGGTTAACAACTTGAGAGCCTCGTAGTTTAATGGTATTTACAAGAGTACCATGAAGCGAAACGTATCGGGTTCGAATCCCGGACCAGATTTTTTATTTTATCTCTGGATGGGCTTGACAGTGGCCGGGCGAGTATCTTAATACTGTCGCACCCGTGGGAGAGACATGCTGACGCATTAATTGGAGCGGTTCGTCCAAAGTGATGACAGCGTTAAATCTATGCTCGGACTATGTCGCAGTTGATATGGGCGGCGGTGTTCTCTTACCATATAGGAGTGCCACCTGGTCCGTTGTCCGCTATACAATAAAAAAAGGTATTTTAAAACATATTTACTTAACACGTGATATTTGTTTGAGACATTAAAATTTTGCTACCAAGTAGATATCTATACTTAGATTTTCTAATTATCACAGTAAATTAGTTTTAACATTTTAATTTTGCATTTATTTCGACTTATTTACCTATATCAAAAGAACCTACTAAAATAAACCAATCCAATTTAAATTTTAATATATAATATCAGTTTTTTCTGACAAGTCGACAGAATCCATACCGCTTCGCTAATTACCGTTCTTATGAAATCAAACATTGAATACAAATCCTATTCAAAGATTTTGAGCATAAAATCGCAATTTTTGATCGCCGCGTGTGTTCTGACGTACCCCACAAAGGGGTGTTTTGTTAACAATAGCCTATTAACCCTGTGATTGTACAAATTAATTTCTGCAACTTTTTGGGTTAAAAATATCCCATCAGTTTGACGGGGGGTTAAAGTCGTATTGTTTTCATAGTGATGATATGTTGTGTTGAATTTTATTCAAGAATGATTTATTGTATTTTATTATTAATAGTTTTTTCTTCCGGTTTGTTGTGTAATCCACATACGTTAAAAATTAGAATAGAAGAGCATTGCTGAAAAATTATTTTCTGTACTGCTTCAAAAAGGTACCTTTTTTGGCCCAGCCGGGACTAAGGGAGTCCATAGATGGCGTAATATTTATCCTAGTTAACTTGTGGATTTTCAAAGAAAGACCAGATCTATACCATATATGCGGACAAGGCACCCGTGGCTCAGGTGCAGCTATGTATTTTTATGTATAATGTTGTACGTATTTTTTTATGTTATTCCGCGTTAGAATTACAGATTTTAAAGTAAATAGGCGTAATAATGATTTCGAGTTGTAGAAACCAGTTTTACAATTAATTAAATTTAGGTTTATATCAGTAGGTACCTACCTACACGTAATATTTTGGGAATTGTTGTGGTCTCAATTGCGCTTTAATAAATCGATGTCTAAATTAATAGTATAATTAACAACCTTTATAACTAAGTAAAGCAAAATTTATTTAGTTAGTTTTTAGTTTTTTCGATACAGTGGAGAGCCATGCTGATGCATATGCAAACGCAGTAATAGGGCCCGCTCATCCGGAGTAATACCACGGCCTGACAGAATACTCAGCGTGAAATAGTAGTTGTACTTGAAATGGTGCCTTTACTGTATTTTGTTGAGTGAGTTATGATATCGGAGGCCCTTAAAAACGCCGCTTAGTTGTCGTAAAAAGCCGGCAACACAACCAATGCACGGTCTGTGGTGTGGTTGTCCATGGACAGCGGTGATCTCTATCGAATTATAATTTATTCGGACTCTGGAAGGGTTCGGTCTCTTGACAGTGGCCGGGTCGCACCCGTGGGAGAGCCATGCTGTCACACTAATTGGGCCTTGTCCAAAGTGATGACAGCGTAATATCTATGCTCATACTGTGGCGCAGTTGTTCATGGGCGGCGGTGATCTCTTACCATATAGGAGACCCATCTGCCCGTTATCCGCTATCTTATTAAAAAAAGACTATTGTTTACAAAAAAGGCCTACAATTAGGAGGCTCGCTTAGAATAAGCGATTCTTTGAACATGAACACCTCAAGCGCCAGCATGGCCGCTATACTCTTTTGGAGTTTATTATTTTGCCATTCTAGACAGTAAAACACCCGTCAACACATCAATATTTAGTGATTTAGTTAAGAAACAATCAATAAATGTCTTGTCTGTCTTGTCTTAACTCAAAACATTGATTGATATAAAGTTATAAGCGAAAGGGTTATAAAATATTAGGAATAATGCTCGACCTCCCGGATACCAAATCGACATTATTAATAAAAGCAGACGTATCAATTTGTAGGTACGCAAAGTAGTCCTTTGGCGATCCATATAAAACAACAGGAGGCATCGTTATATTTTATGATGCTATTTTATTTTGAAATTTCAATTCTTCTGAATTATTATATAGTTTTATTGCTATCATTGGAAACTTGTTTAAAAATACCGTGAAATTTCACCAGTGGGAGAGCCATGCTTAAGCATATGCGGAGGGAATAAATGTCAAAGCCTTTAATAATTAACAAATCTCGTGCCATTGTCACGTAATATTTTAAAACGGGCTTAGAAGAATTATATTTATTTACAATTATTGAAAAATTAAAAAAGTATCTAGTGCTGCTAACGAATAAACGATTCTCAGACATGAGGGATCGACTCAGAGAGTTGAGAGAGAGAATAAAGATAAACTCCAAGTACTATTATATAAAGTACTAATCCACTTTATATAATATATAAAGTATATATTTATTAATAACTACAATAGTTAAAATATAAAATCATTGATGACAATGCTGAAAAAATTGACAAATAAAATATTTATATTACAAATTATTGCTCAAATCAAATTGTGTAATCTGTTATTATATACTCTATGTTTGTTATAACAGAAACTTTATGAATTATATATTTATTATATTATCTTTATATATTACAGTATATATATTGTATTTCCTTTATAAATTTATTGTTTTTAACAAGATGCATTCGTGCCGATAGCAATCAATCACGTAAATTATTTTAAGTGACGAAAATATGACTTACCAGCAATACGCCTCACACAATCTCATTAGTTACATAATGCCCTGCTGATATTTTCCGTTTAAATACTAAATACTATATTTCGACGCTCTGGAACAAGTAAAATTTCGCACAAGCAAATTGTCCGACCGATATTTTCACACTTAAAATAATTTTAATTTTTTCGCTCGTGTCTGTAATGTGGTCACGTGCTACGCGACATATGGACGGCCATCTTGAAAAAAACCTCCGTCATCTGGCGAGAAAAAACTTTAAAGATAGAGGAAATGATTTTACGCGTATATTCGACTTTCTTTATATAAAGAGGATGTTGTTATTAATTTATGTAATTCAACCCTTTATAAACATATGTTTGGGTTCAGATTAACTGCTATTCAAGGGGTTGGATGCGTTTAATTTTGAATTTATTTTGATTGCGTCTTGTTTTCTTTGTATCCCATAGACTTCCGTTTTGGGAATACGTATAATCTCACAGCATTACGAACAATCACTTTCTATATTTTAAATGACTTTTAAACTAGCATATACTCTGTATAACTTTGAAACGGTGAAATAGCAATATTTTTTAATATTTATATTGGTATCGGGTTCAAATCCCGGACAATTATAATTTATTCCGTTTCTGGAAGGGTTTGGTAGTGGCTGAGTGAGTGTTTTAATACTGTATCACATGTGGGGAAGCCATGCTGAACATAGTTAGTTATGGAGCATAGGTAGCATGAAATGGAGTATACTTGAAACGGTACCTACTTGACGGAGTGACGATATCGAAGACGTTTAAAATGCTGCTTAAGCGGCGTATAAAGCGGGCAACACAATCAATGCACGGACTGTGGCGTGGTTGTCCATGGGCGGCGAAGTTAACTTACCATATAGAAGGCCCACCTGCTCCGTTGTCCGCTATACCATAAAAAAGTATTAATTTTTTAAACAAAAAGGTATAAACTAATGCGTTATTCACTATTGACGACTCAATTGTTGTACTTAGCCGTTGGAGAATTTTAAAAGTCATAATAACACCAAGCAAAGACAAATGGCGCGCCGGGGGGCAAACGTGTCTCTCAAACCGTGTTCAAAAATTTTCAATTTTTTGAATTCTTCAGATACTCCGATATACAGAAATTCTACTGTAAGTTTGTGATATTTTACTTTTAGTAGGTTTTAAAAACCTGGCGATGCAACCACGGCCCAGCAAGGACTGGGGGTGTCTATGTGTGGAAGATTGCTTATACCTACTAGTTGAGCCTCCGACTTTTTACCTTCCTTATTATAAATATTTTTTATTTCAGTATTAGAAATTCATAAATATGTCTAAATTATACATACTATAAGCTAAGATATGAACCAATATACGGACAAACTACAGACAAATATTTATTATATAACAGAGATATATAACATAATAATATAACAGAGATATTTATTTGCAGACAAAATACAAATATAAAAATACAAAATCTAATCAAAAACCTAAGAGACAGGTAGACTTTACTACTATGATCTTTATTAATATTTAATAATGAATGGTAGCTACGAACATCTACAGGAAAATTCAAATAAAACAATGAAATTTAATCACAGATCCTCTGTAATTGTTTGATTATAAAGTTTACTAATATATATAACGAATTAACAAGACAATGCTAATATTTTTTAATTAAATTATGAAAATATTTATTATTTAATATTCGTAGTGTAAATACGAACACTGAATTTATATCCTTGCTTTTTCTGCTATGATGTAACTCTACTCTTAATAATTTGTATAATTACGGATATTGGAACTGCATATTGTGATTGCTATTGTATATAGTAAATAAAATAAATTATTTTCTCTCACAAAGGTACAATTTATGTTTAAATTAAATCATCAACAAATTTCTCAAATATGGCAAAACCTTTGAGAAATTCTCCTATAAGGTAAGAGAACACCGATGCCCATGGACAAACGCGCCACAGACCACGCTTTGGTTGTATTGTCTGCTTTTTAAGCGACTTAAGCGGAATTTTTAAGGACCTCCGATATCCTCGCTCACCCAGCGAAAAATTAACAAGTTCTGTTTCAAGCTGAGAATTCTGTGAGCATGCTTCAGCATGGCTCTTCCACTGGTAAATATTTTAGCTTATTTCCATATTGTGAATAACAGCAATGGATGAAGATTTGTCAAAAAATATATGAAAGACATTATGTGGTTTATATTTCGCAGAATTATAATAAGCACAGTCATAAGAAGTAAAATTGTATCACGCGAATTTGCCGACACTGTGATTTAGCACTTTTGATCATTATATAGATACAGGCTGTATTCATTACCTTTTTTTTATTTTTTATATTCTAGAGTGGTCATCGGAGCAGGTGCCCATGAACAACCGCGTCACAGTCTGCGTATTGGTTGTGTTGCCGGCTTTTTACGCCGCTTAAGCGGTACTTTTAAGGGCCTCTGATATCCTCAATCACTCTGCGAAACATTACAAGTACCGTTTCACGGTGAGTATTCTGTGAACCCGTGGTCACAGTTAGTTAGTGCGTCAGCATATACATGGCTCTCTCAGGGGTGCGAAAGTATTAAGAAAAGCCCTTCCAGAGATCAAATAAATTATAAATTAAATTATAAACGTGCGGACCGGGATTGGAACCCGATACCTCTCGCTTCATGGCACACTTTTAAAACCATGAAGCTACGATCTCAAAGCACTTCTTGTTCGCACAGATAAGTGATATTTTAGGTTCCAGTTTAAATTTGTTTAATTTATTTATAATATATAAAGGGAAACGGAACTCGCTATTGGTAAGAGATTACCACTATCAATTAACAAATTGATAGTGAACCACAATTAGCGCCGAAGTGATACTTACTTTTATTTATTTATTTATTTTAATTATAATACTTACATTTTTCATTTAAGAAATACTGTTGAGCTGCACACAATCTTTTTATATTTGTTTTCTATTTCAATTATCTTTATCATATGTAATTATATTTTTAAAACCATAATCATTTGATTATTTTACCATACACTTATAAAGAATATGTGTCAATTTTCCAAAAATATTATATTAAAATTAATATGTGTTGCTCAAATGGAAGATTTACCCAAACTTGGTCTTGCGCCGAAACACCTAGAATTGGTCTTGCTCTCCCAGTCTTGCTAGTCTTGCAATTAGTAATTACACTAGTGCAATGTTTACTTCAGATTTTTGAAAAACGTGTCATAATAGGAACATTTTTAGCTTAAATTAGCATAGCCATAGTAAAGACCAACCTGAATTATAAATGTCTAAAGATTTAATGAGAAATTCCAAAAATCACTGCAAAAATAGCTGCATGACGCAAGAGTCTTGCAGCTTTAGTATTGTTCTTGCTCAAGTCTTACAGGGTCAGTCTTATTATTGCTAAAATTAGACGGTCTTGGTCTTAATCTGGCATGAATGCAAGACCAAGACTGAATTTGGGCAACTTAAAATAAAATAATAAATTCTCTTATAATATTGTCATAACTTACTGCTTCGGCAAATGTTATTTTACCATATTATTATTTTTAATTATCATATTTAAAGAATTGCAACACACCGCTGCTCTGCAAGGGATGGGGGTGTCCATGGGCGGAGGAACACTTGCACTAGGTGAACATCCGGCTCGTTTGCCACCACTGTTAAAAAAACAACCGTAATAGAGTAAGAATTTAGCGTTTTATGATTTTTTTATCACTTCTAAAAATTAAATGATGCCCGAGTCTCTCTATCTAATATGCACACAAATTTACAAACTCAACCGAATACCTTCTTTGTAGTAATTGAGAAAATTTACATAATATTTGTAGTTAATGAATTTCGGAACATTCTATATAAGGCATTCTTAACAGCGTAGCTCGTTAGCGTGTTGATTTTGTCTCAAGTGTTACGATTGCAGTGAACCGGAGTTCGACTCTCGACAACTGATTTAATTTCGTACTAATTTAGATGAAATTACCCGCAATTCGGAAGACGTGTGAGTGCGAATTTACGACACGCGTGAAGTCCTTCAAGTTATAAAGAATTTTAACTTTTTATAAAACTACTCAAGTCCGGATTTACACTAATGAATGGTTAGAAAAACAGAGTAACTAACGATCCTAAGAGACTTTGCATGGTTTTTCGTTTCGTGATATAAAAATGCAGAGCTATTTCCGCTCGCGTGGAATAGCAACTGAAAAATGCCCCCAAAAAACTGTACTGCAAATTCATTTGTTGAACAAAAGGTTTGTTAGCGGATCCGATGAACTGACGTCAACACAATTTTCTCTGTTTGCATTCGGAGGGATTGTGTTAAGGGGACTTTTGTCTTCATGAAAGTAGGGATAATATTATTAGAGACAGTTCAAGTCATGTATCAATGGGTAATATAAATAATGGTAGAGTGCATGAGTCTCGTAGGTTAATGGTTTTAAAAGGTACCATGACGCTCGAGGTATCGGGTTTGAATTCCGGTCCGGATAATTATAATTTAATTTATAATTTATTCGATCTCTGGAAGGGCTTGACAGTAGCCGGGCTAGTGTCTTAATGACTAATGCATTACACATATGCGTGGATTGTGGCGCGGTTGTTCATGGGCGGCGGTGTTTTCTTACTATATAGGAGACCTATGTGCTGCGTTATAAAAAAGGTACTCGGTTCGAAAATCTGTCTGAATAAAAAAAGGGAAATTTATTTGGTCTTTGGAACGGCTTGACAGTGACCAGGGGGCCTTTCATCTTACCCATGCGAGAGCCATGCTGACTTTGTTATCTAATTTGCTTAGAATAAGTGTATTATTAAAAAAGTGTCGCGTAAGTCGGATACAGTAGACAGGAAGGAAGACTTACCAGACAGGAAGCCTGCCGGGACCATTAGTGATTACATAAATTCCATAATCTTATATCAAAGTAATATTTTAGTTTGGGAGAGCCACGTTGAAGCATATGCTGAGATACTAATTGGGCCGGTACGTCCGAAGTGATACCACAGGCTTACAGTATACTCAGCGTAAAACAGTACTTGTACTGTGTTTCGCAGAGTGAGTTAGGATATCGGCTGCCTTTAAAAGTGCCGTTTAAGCGGCGTAAAAAGCCGTTAACACAACCAATGCGCGGAATGCGGCGCGGTTGTTCATGGACGGAGGAATTCTTTTACCATATAGGAGACCCACCTGCTTCATTGTCCGCTATAGAATAAAAAAAGATTATGGAATTATTCTAGCATCTGTTACAATAAACTTCTCCTTAATAATTGTTTATATTTTCACAGAGTACGCCTGTTTGACGAAAACCAACTGTTTATCCGTGAGCTCGATATTTCATATCATTTTGACAAACCTGAAAATCACATATTATGTAATATTTTGCGTATGAAAAGAACGTTCGTTCGCAAAGAAATATTAAAAGGTATTTTAGGATATATCTTTCTAACAAAAAGCTTCAAATTATGAACGTCTCAAAGGCTTTTTATTTTATTATAATTTAAATGATTAAGATCCTGTTCAAATTAATGTCATGATTTTATGTTAAACAACTATTAGATCTAACACAAGAACACACACGGTTGTTGAAGATATCTCAACGTTCGTACTGCTTGATTTTTTATTATATAGCGAACCACAGAGCTGACTGGTATGGCATTATTATGGTACGAGGCCACCACCGGCTATGGGTGCTTTGAATGTGTTGCCGACCCTTTAAAGTCGCATAAGCGATACAATATAGAGGACTTCGGTATTATTCCACGGTTATACTGTGAGCTCGTGGTATTACCATTAATACTACGGATGACTGACAATTAGTACCTTCGGTACAGTATCACCCGTGGGGAATCCATGCTGAAGCATATGCTGACGCACTAATTGGGCCGGCTTCTCCGAAATGCTACCACGGGTTAACAGAATATTCAGCGTGAAACTGTACTTGTACTGTGTTTCATAGAGTGAGTGAGGATATCGGATTCCCTTAAAAGTGACGCTTAAGCGGCGTAAAAAGTCGACAACACAACCAATGCGCGGACTGTGGCGCGGTTGTCTATGGGCGGCGGTGTTCTCTTTCCATAGGAGACCCACCTGCTTCGTTGTTCGCTATACTATTAAATAAAAATAGAAAAAACATGCTTCAGATTGACTCTCTGTATTTGCATTCAGTTTGTACTGCAGACGGTAGTCATATATAGACAATAATGCGTATTTTTCTATAATTTGATTGGTATTCGTGGTTATTTCGATCAATTTCGTTGTAATGATGAGAAGCCGGCATTTGGTGTTTAGTACGGAGAGTAGCCAATCATCCCCATGCCATCGCCGGCACGCGAGCTATTGCGCGAATTTATAGAGCGATACACTTCTAGTACCTTATTTTAAATTATTTAATACAGTTTCAGAATTACTCTATTTATTAAACCTACTAATATAAATTAAACCCAAGAAGAACCTTTTAATTACAATTTACAAATACCTACTAAATATACCGCTATTTGAAAATAAAATATATTCTTAATGCCGTATGATGCATACGTTTTTGGAAATTATTTATTGATTCACCCGTGGGAGAGCCATGCTGAGGCATATGCTGTCGCACTTATTGAGCCGGCTCGTCCGAAATGATATGGAAATGACATGGGCTCAAAGAATACTCAGCGTGAAACGATACTTGTACTGTGTTTCGCAAAGTTAGTAAGGATATCGGAGGTTCTTAAAAATGCCGCTTAAGTGGCGTAAAAAGCCGGCAATACGGCAATGCGCAGGCTGTAACGTGGTTGTATATGGGCGGCGATGTTCTCTTACCTTATAGGAGACCCACTTGCTCTGTTGTCCGCTATACCATAAAAATCCATATGATTTGTTCATCATAAAGATAATTCCTTGCTGATCACGTCTAGTTGCGCGCTCTATAAATTGTGACTCATTAATGCCCCTCAGATGCGCACGCGCCTAATTTAGTTTTTGTATTATTTGTTACTCACTAACTAGCTCCTATGATTTTGGCATCCCCTTTCGGTACCAAAAAATATTTATAGTTAATAACAGAAATAGGATAACACGAGTGAAAAGAAGTTTAAGGTTCTATTTTCCGTTTTACTTATTAATCTTAAAAACAACACCTTAGTACTAACGCAAGACCGCCTAACTTTATCAAGACTAACCGTGTAAGACTTGAGCAAGAACAAGACTAAGCCTGTAATTTATTGGTTTGTTTCTCATTAAATGTTTAGACATATATAAGTCAGGTTGGTATTTACTATTGCTACGCTAATTCAAGCTCAAAATGTGCCTATTCTGATAGGTTTTTCTAAGATCTGAAGTAAACTTTAATAAATTGCCATAGTCTAAGAGGTAATTGCAAGACTGTTGCTGCAAGACCAAGACAGGAGCGCAGTACCAATACCAAGACCAATACCAGATGTATGGGCGCAAGAGCAAGACTGGCTAAGTCTTGCATTTAGGCAACGCTACATATTACTGGGTATGAAAACATGAAAGCTATCATCAAAGTTAATATATTAAATATATTTACATAAAAATCGGATAAATTAAATTTAAGTTTATCTGTAATATTTTTTGCCACTTTTATTTTATTAAAATTATTTTTATTTGACTTAGATTATTATTATTTTTTTATTACACCAATGAAATTTAAGATCAATTCAGCTCGAAGATGAACAATTTTTAACTCAAACTGTTGAAATACCTATTCGTTTGAAATGAACAAAGACAATATCTGCACAGATTACTTTACTAACGTAACTGCTTTACCGACACTTTGATCCAAATAGTTGCCAGCTTAGGAAAGATTCCACTATATAGTAGATTTTAAGTTTTAATTCAAGACAAATAGTTAACCCGTAGAAGAGCCATGCTAACGCATATGCTGACGGCATTGGGCCAGCTTGTCCGAAGTACTTATACAGAATACTTAGCGTGAATCGATAGTTGTGCATAATACGATATTTCAATTGTGTTCCGTTTAAATGACTTATAAAGCCGGCTACACAATCAAAGCGCAGATTGAGGTGCGACTGTCCGTGGGCAGCAATCATCTCCTACCTTCATAGGAGACTCGCCTCCGTTGTCCGTTATTTATAATGTTGACATCTCTTCTCTCTGAAACACATTTCAATTGAACCATTAAATTTCTTTAATCACATGTACCTAAATACGTTTTACAGAAAAATAAATAAAAAACTCATTTAATTTACTCATTGTAATCGATATTTAATAAAATACTTAAACATTTGACAACAGAATTGATGACGGCTATAATGCAAGGGACCCCACCCCATATGCCACGCGATGAGGCGACACTCAATGAGCCCTAACTAATGTGTGCACGCCCTATCGTGGCCAATACGATGATATTGATTATTTATAACAAGTTACCATTGTATTATTAAGATAGTGCTGATGGAATTCGACTATAAAGGCTCTGTTTTCAATGAAAATTTAAATTTTAAACGTTTCTTAATATATTTTTCTGTATTATAATAAGATAGTAGGTACTTATATAAAAAAACCTCTTTCGAGGATGATAATGATTTTTATTTTTAAAATTTAAGTGTATATTTTTTGATATTTTAGAATTAAAAATTATATATTATGTATATTAAATGTTATTATATATATTAAATAATTATACATATTAAATGTTGATTCTTTTGTTTTTACAGAGAAACACTATTACTAATGTAAATCATTTTAATAAATTAGATTTAATTCATAATATATCTATATTTCCTATGTTAGATTTCTTCAATGTCCTGGAGAATTTTTATAACAGTTAGCTACTCCTTGCAAATAGTTAACAAAATTACAAAAATAACGTGAACTAAAGCTTCAATCAATAACAAAATGTAACTGATTTTAAGAAAAATAGTTGACTGTTCATTCTTTAAAAAGGACTTTTTGTTACATTATTACTGTCATATATGAAATATTTTATGGACTTCTATAATAATAATCTTTAAAGAGCATAGCTTTTTTATGGTATAATGGACAACGGATCAGGTGGGTCTCCTATATGGTAAGAGAACTCCGACTCCCATGGATTCCCATCCACGCATTGCTTATGTAACCGGCTTTTTACGCCGCTTAAGCGGCTCATCTAAGGGCCTCCGATATCCTCACTCACTCTGCGAAACACAGTGCAAGTCCGTTTCACGCTGAGTATTCCGTAAGTCCGTGGTATCACTTCGGACGAGCTGGCCCAATTAGTGCGTCAACACATGCTTAAGCATGACTCTGCCACGGGTATTTATATAACAAAAGTTTAATAAGATAATTAAATAGCTTTAAATGAATCCTTGTAGCTATTATAATCTTGATAGGGCTAGGCTTGATTTAATTGTCTACTGTCAATAATTTTAAAACAAGCTGTCAATATTGGACAAAAGCTAAAAAAACAAATTAATTTCGTATAGTCTGTTTATTCGAAAGCAACGGTCATTTGAACCATGGCATTAGTTCTAAATAATTAACTCAACGGCGCGTGCGCACACCCTCCCCGAAATAACATTCACCCCGTATTCAAATTAACAAAGCATTACTATACGAAATAATTATTTTATTCATCTTCAAAAGTGACGCATTTTTGACGTTACCTTGATGGAAATTAAACCTTACAGTTTTTGGTTTAGGGTTTATTTTAATTGGATTGCGTTCAGGTTGTAAAATGTATGTATAATTGAAGAAAAAAAGGTGGCACGAGCCTTGTCGTACGCGCAAGTACTGTATCTTCCCTAGCCATCGTGGGGTTGCTTAGTGATGTCTTTGGAACGATAAAACTACCCTCAGATATCTACAAATAAAGAAATCCTTGGACTGCTTATTAAATAAGACCGTTTCCTATATCTAACATTAACAAAGTCTATGTGTCAACACTTGACAATATGTCATTATATTATTTTATTACAAAAGAATTATTTATTTAGGAATTATTAATTTATATTATATACATAATTGTTAATTTATAAGACTAGAAGTAAGGGCTTTTAGTGTAGTTTTTTGATTATACAGAGAAACGCAATTGAGCTTCTATTGTCATAAAAAACTAAAAATAACATTATATTGTCATAATATTTTCAATCCAGTTCAATTTTTAGCTGAAATGCTAAAGGAACACTAATATTTTATTTATATATCTGCAGAAATGAGATAAAAGTATGATCTATTAATAAATATAGTCGATATTTATTACGTATCGTTTCATCGACAACGTCACAAGAGCCAGCCCTTGTGACATCACTATCGGCGCGTGCGCAGGTGTCGGTTCCGCTCCGCTCCGCTCGTCGCTTATCGTAGGTACACCTGGGACTGCTTGATATCGCATCAAAGATTTAGATGCTTTCATTTGTTTTTTTTACAACTGACCGATAAAACGCAAAAATTAACACGGTTTATTGAGAAAATTCTCATATCTAAATACATTTCAGATAGTTTAAAGACTACTTTTAACTGATTTTGCCACACAAACTGATTGTGTGACAGAAATATTAATTTAAACACGCCTTAGTAAGTTATAAGCTAGATTTACTTAGCGTAGAACGCTATCTACTGTGTTTCGTTGACTGAGTAAAATAACGGAGACCCTTAAAAATGTCGCTTAAGTGGCGTACAAAGCGGTGGCGGTGATGTTCTCTTACCATATAAGAAACCCACCTGCTCCGTTGTACGCTATAATATAATATTGATATTTTTAAGGTAGGTAGGTACATGCAGAAGTATTAAAAACCCAATACGACTCAGAGACCTTCAAAAACAGTCCTTATCCCTACAAAACCAACAATGCTATCAGATCCCAGTATTGACTGAGGATGTCCACTGGCGATAGACCGTTATACTATATAAGATAAGCTCTTTCTCTTTTGACTTCCGATAGTCATAGAAAAAAAATCGAAGCTCATTTATTAAGATTTTCTACTTCAAGTGTCTTAATATACAACAAATTGGTTTTAATGTTTTCAAGGAAAAACAAAGTAACCGGTCCATCTTGTTAAAACCTGTAAGCTATTGTTGTACGGTCAAAGTATTGTTGAATATGTGTTGTGTAACTGGCATGAAATCGCATGTTTGTGCATCTTACTTTGAAGTTTGAACTCATTCAAAACGAAGAATTATTTACCTTAAATAATATAGTAAAAGGGTATTTTTTTTAATTTACACCTAAAAAACGGGCAGCCACATATAGAGGCTATAGAGTTGAATCGCAGATACGTTGCAGGCTTTTTTAAAAAAGGTTTGAAGGCCTTTGTAAAAACTCTAGAGATAGCTAGTTACAAAATGCTCTACGAAGCATTAATTGATATGTAAGAACCTTGGAGCTTTGTAGGTCAATGGTTTTAAAAGTGTATCGGGTTCGAATCCCGGTCCGGACAATTATAAATTATAACTTATTCGGTCACTGGTCTTGTTAGTGGCCGGGCGAATATTTTAATACTGTCGCACTCGTGGGAAAGCCACGCTGAAGCATATGCTGACGCACTATTTGGTCCGGCTCGTCTGAAGTGATACCGCGGGCTCATAGAATACTCAGCGTGAAACGGTACTTGTACTGTGTTTCGCAGAGTTAGTGACGATATCGGAGTCCGTACATTGGTAACATAACCAATGTACGGACTGTGTCCCCATTATTCATGGGAGGCGGTATTCTCTTACCATATAGGAGACCCACCTGCTCCGTTGTCCGCTATACCATAAAAATTAACAAAAAATGTACTCCCGCACATCTTGAATTTTTTTTGTAGAAAGAGTTTTGCTTTGAGTGGTATATTTCACGGCCTCCAATATCCTCACTCTCTCAGCGAAACACAGTAAGAGTACCGTACAATTAATTTGCATGTCGTTTTTAGTAATGAATTAAATTTCGTAGATGGTAGCTTTTCTTTATTTTTATAAATCAAAACTTTACGTGTACGACCACACGCTAATGAGGCACTGATTTCCTTAAATTGAATACGAATTTCATTTTAAGTGCTACTAGATGGCGTGATGGTAATATTGCCACGGGGCAATTTTAAGAGAACGCGTGCCAAAACCTTTAGGCAGTAGAGTGTCTGGTCCAGAGGTTTTTCAAAGACATTAAAAAATATTTAAATATGCTGACGCACTAATTTGACCGGCTCGTACGAAGTGATACCACGGGCTCACAGAATACTCAGAGTGAATCGGTACTTGTAATGTGTTTCGTAGAGCTCTGAAAAGTGTCGCTTAAACGGCGTAAAAAGCCGGCAACACAACCAATGCGAGGACTGTGGCGAGGTTGTTCAAGGGCGGCGGTGTTCTCTTACCATATAAGAGTCCTGCTCCGTTATCCGCTGTAGAATAAAAAAAATCTCTGTCGATGAATTATTCTGTATGAATCAGAGGCAACATCTTATAATTTTGAATAGTTCCATGAAATAATGACGAGCAACAGCTTGTTAACTTGACATCACGAATGCGAATCAATTTCGACAAGAGCCTTTGCAATACAATAATACATTTTGCGATAGAAGCAAACCGATAATTTAATAAAATATAAAACTGAGTAAATCTCCCACATAAAAATATGTTTTGCGACTTGCATCTGCCTCATAAGAAGGCAAGATCAAATAAATCTTATTGAAGTAAAGCCTGAGATTCTCACGATATATTAACATAATAAGAGACCGGAAGCTCAATTTGTCGGAGGCTTACGCCCATCTATCTGTCGACTTCCGCTTTGCTGAAATAAAACGATAAAGCCTTCTTGATGACGCGTCCTGCTCGTGTTTTCTTCTTTTTAGAAATTATTTTTAATAAATACAGATTTATTTTGCATAAATAAATGGATAATTAATATGAAATTATAGCCAAACTTGGTAAGTTACTTTGTTACAGTTTTGTTAAACACTTTAATAGAAGGAAATTATTGCGTAGCTTTTCTTGATTTAATTAATACGTCACATACGACAAATGTGTAGTTTCTTTTTGAAAATTAACAAGAGCTTTGTTGAAACATATGCGGACGCACTAATTAAATCAATAATCTAAAATCTACTAACAATTCCAAACAAACTCTGCACATTTGGTTTGGATAGATGAGCCCGTTCTTGACTTATTAATTTAGAACGAAAAATGTTTAAGATTTTTATATATTTCTATATAGATATAGTACTTAACAATTTTTCATATTTAACGTGTTTAATCTGATAATACTGTCTTTAATATATGTTTCTTGTAGGTATACTAATTAAGCTAATCGCCGTATACAAAAACTATTCCATAAAATTTTCAACGAATGTAAGATTTATGTATATTGCATTCCAAATATGTCGTTTCCAACAATTCAGGAGCCATTAGGAGTTATTAAAAGACTCTACATCATTTTAACTGCCTTGCATTTGTCAAACGTGACTAAATTAATATATACTCCTGTATCGATCCTAGAGTTTTTTATTTTAATTTAAAGAATATATTCGTTTCCAAAGCCCTTGAATCAAAATCAAATATTTTTATTCAGTTTTGGGTTTAATTAAGCTATTACCACTGATTCAGAAGGAAATCGGAAAAAACCTTTAATAATTAGCAATATTAAGAAGTTTCATCATTTATGGAGTAAAATTAATTTTTGGTTTTAAGTTTTAGATGTTTCAGTTCATATGGTTTTATTTATTCTTCTTAGATGTAACATTGACAAAATACAGTATATTTTTTGCATATCTAGTAATTACTTTAGTATTTTAAGGTTATTTTTCTTTGCAAACTGAGAAAATGAGAAGTCCATTTTAAATATATTTAATTTTTTTTTATTGACTGCTAAGAATATAACTATGTAAAACAATAAGTTTCTTTCATATAAAACAGTACTAAAAGTAATCTGGATTTATAGTAGGTATATAGGACTTAAAGTAGAGATTTATTTTTGAGTGAATGAGGATATCGCATTAATCGCATCGTTTAAAAATTCCGCTTAAGTGGCGTAAAAAGCCGGCAACACAAACAATTCGCGGACTGTGGCGTGGTTGTCGTTGGGCGGCGGTGTTCTCTTACCATATAGGAGACCCACCTGCTCCGTTATCCGCTATAGAATAAAAATAAGAGCCTAACTTTACTGAATGCTCGCTATATAAAGCATTAACCACATAAGCTAATAGTCTAGTATATAGACTAATCTAATATAATAATTTAATGTAATATAATAATATCTACTTTAAAAATATATTAAATAGTTTCTTGTATTAATATTTATTTGCTTAATCATTTGTTAGATTAATTCTAAAAGAAATCGAACGAGGAGAAGACTTGAGAAAAGTCCTTTGATGTTAATCAAATGTATCCTACTTAAAATTATGGCAGATTTATGAGTGGGTCGCGTGAAAGTGTTGAAGATGATGCGATATCTCAATGACCATACAAAGATTAAGTATTTGGCAGATACCTACATTATTTATATGAAAACTGTGGCAAACGAGCAGGAGGCTCGCCTAGGCCAAGCAGTACCCGGCCATGGACGTCCCTATACTTTATAGACCCTGTCGGTTCGCTGTCGGCATTTTAGGAATATCTACGCTCTTTTGTCTTGCTTTGGAAATACCGCTGCTGACAGCTGATTTCACCGAGAGGTGGTTCGTGACATAAAATACCTTTAAAAACTCTCAGTTATGGTTTTCGCTGTCAATCACTTCTAACGAGCCATTATTATTCATGATGGCCATACCATGGTTAAAACTGTTAAAGACACGTCCAAAGACCGAATAAATTATAAATTTTTGTTTGGACCGGGGTTTGAATCCGATATCTCTCGCACGTGGTAGGCTTATAAGATTATTCAGCTACGAGGCTATCTGAATATTATGTGTCCATATAATTTCTGAATGAAGGAGGTTCTACTCTTTCTCAGGGAACTAAAATAGTATTTTAAATTAACCGCTTTAATAAATCTGTACTAATGCAAGCAAAATAAATGTGCACATTTCTAATGCTTTAGTGTTTGACGCGATCCCGCGACGAAATGCATTATTTTCGAATAAATCATACGTTTTTGTACAATTTCACCGTCGACAAATATAAAACTGTCAACCGTGGCCGCAGCATAAAAGATGTTCATATTTAAAAAGCCGTTTGAATCATTTCGTATTTTATACTTCGATTTTCAAATTTGGAATAAATTTCATGTCACCTGCGCCCGCGCAACCGGAAGAACTGACGCGCTCCGTCCCTTTCGCGCGTATTGCGCCATCCCCGTCTATGTTCTTATGTTTTATTATTTGTTTCGCTTTGACTCCCGAAGATTTGTATGGAGATAATTTTTATGCCTGTTTTAAATGCGATAAATTTCTTTAAGTTACATTTTCATAGATCCTGGCTTTGATATGGCGCTAGCAATTTGTAGAGGCGCTGACAGGTGGACTAGAGTATCGATGTCTATCGCTAACACTGCTATCTTCACTCTATAACAGGATTTCTATGAGCATAGCTACATTACATACCTATAATTAATTAGCAAATATACATATATGCCTTATATTTTTCTTATTTGAAAGAGTAGTCCTTTTTCCTGTCACTAACATATAGACACATGCAGATTTTGTTATAAAATATTATTTTATTCTATAGCGGACAACGGAGCAGGTGTGTCCTATATGGTACGGTACCTATATGGTAAGAGAACACCGCACCACAGTCCGCGCATTGGTCTTCGTGCCAGTTTTTCACGCCACTTTAAGCGGCACTTTTAAGGGCCACCGATTTCCTCACTCACGCTGCGAAACAGATTACAAGTACTTTCCTCGCCAGTATTCTGTGCGCCATTAGCATATTCATCTACATAGCTCTGCCACGGATAAAACAGTATTAAGACTTAACTGTGGTTAACAGTACCTGGCCACTGTTAACCACATTCAAAGAACGCAACATATTAATAGATAAATAAAGAAAAGGCTCGATTCATTTAGTTTTAAAATATCATCGCTACTTAAAAACAATTATATCAGCTGGCTTCCATTTTGTTAATTGTGAATAATCTTGTTTGAGTAACTTAATTAAAAGTCATATTAAAAATGGGTTCCGTAATAAAAAAATAATGAAACATTTGTATTCTTTTTTTATAGTATAGTGGACAACGGAGTAGGTGGGTCTCCGATATGGATAACACCACCGCCCATAGACCACCGCGTCACAGACCGCGCATTGGATGTGTTGCCGAATTTTTACGCCACTTAAGCGTCATTTTTAAGGGCATTCGATATTCTCACTCACTCAGCGAAACAGTACAAGTACCGTTTGACACTGAGTTTCTGTGAACACGTGGTATCTAGGCATGACACGCGACCTCCAAAAGAATAGAACACCTAGGAGATATCCTACGTTACCCTAGGCTGATGTTTATAGGCGGTATACCTATACTTTGCCACCCAATATATAAGAAAAGCCTTGGTTAAACCAGTATTTTCTCTGACCATGATAACAATGAAAAAATATAAGTTGCTTCATTCAATTATTTAAAAATTCTATAATATAATTAATGCTTAATAAAATATTAAAATATTTGGAGTAAAAAAGGCTTTTGATGATAGTGAACCCCAAAAATGTTTGTAAATTTTGGTTTTTTACCAATTCTGATGATTCTGACCACGCCTCGACCGTTATTTATGATTAATTCACGTAATTTATGATTAAAACATTAATATTTTGATCATTTACTACTGGGTGGGTGTTTGTTTGATGTCATTATTTATTTTCAAATAATTTAATTTTTATCTTAACGAATAAGAAAATAAATCGTTTGATTTAAATTCCTTTTTTATATTGTAAGTGAAGAATATGTTGACGCACTAATTGGGCCAGCTGGAAGTGATACCACAGGCTCACAGAATACTTAGCGTGAATCGGTACGTGTGCAGTATTTCGCAGAGTGAATGAGGATATCGGCGGCCCTTGAAAATGCCACATAAGCGGCGTAGAAAGCCGGCTATAGTGGCGCGATTGATCATGGGCGGCGGTGTTCTCTTACCATATAGGAGACCCACCTGCTCCGTTGTCCGCAATAGCATAAACTAAAGCTTACAAACTTTTAACTTATTTCGAGTCAAATGAATGCTCTATATTTACAAAATCGTATATTACATATATTAAATTACATTAAAAAATGTCACTTTTGTATTTTTATTAGTAAACCGGTTAATACTATATGTTTTATGGTAAATCGAATTTGCCCAATCTCTTTTATATGGATAAATTCTCGGTGGGCCCGCAAGTGCGCCCTCCGTCCGGAGTTAACCTGTTAAGTCAATTCTGGCCGACAGCGACTAGCCCTTACAAAAA
>DWCF01002150.1:0-25532 GCA_018230265.1 Delias oraia | reverse complement strand
AAGTTCAACATAAATTTAAAAACTGGGTTTAGCTAACGTCTTTTACCAAAAACATACCTACCTACACATATTTTTTTGTGTGGTATGCCACAGATTTTTATCAAAAAGCTAAGAATCATTACTCTAGCCACAAAAGGAATAGGTATTCTATAAAAATTATCCCAATTAACAATTATTGAAACGGACAGGGGTCTTATTAATATGAAAATTCAATTATTTTAATTGCTATCCTATACCTGGATTACGCAAAAGACAGGGGATAATAAAATTAAGGTAATGACCGGCAAATAGATTGCCCTTTCAAATTCATCACGCGTATGGACAACTTTATAGCCTACTCAAAAAGGCACGTCCTTTTTGCTACTGTTGAGTTAAACTAATATGAAAAATTTATGTGTACGCCACGAATATAAATATACAAAAAATATTCATAAGTATTCAATCTTGTTTCATATAACAGACTAAAAATAAAATGAGATATATTGCTTACTATAAATAAGGAAGTACCGGCGTCAAATGTTTGTCAACAAGGAAATTGTATCTCTAATGATTTATAGGCCTTTTTTATGAAAATCGGAAGGCAAATCAGCAGGCGGCTCATTTAGGA
Organism: Delias oraia; assembly: GCA_018230265.1. Classification (NCBI taxonomy): domain Eukaryota; kingdom Metazoa; phylum Arthropoda; class Insecta; order Lepidoptera; family Pieridae; genus Delias; species Delias oraia. Next base: position 24,925 of record DWCF01002150.1, on the reverse strand, counting down.
TATGCAGTCCTTCGCCCATGGACACCCCCCAGCAAATTATCTTTATAATGAAACGAATTTTTCTTTCTTAAAACAAGTCAAACCCAAATCTTTATATTATTAGAGATTTAAAAGATTAATCACTGAATTTCGTATCACCTAGATACATATTATATTGGTATAAAATCTGCTCAAAATATAAGACAAGAAAAATAAATTGCGCTTCATAGGTAGGAACAGCTTGAATTGAAAATTAATTTACATTTTTAGCATTTTCTATTACTCTCTTTTCTTCCGTTAGTCACCGTAAAATTTTCTCTCAATTTCCACAAATATTTTAAGCGATACATATATACATAGATTTTATTTGAGACGAGAAATATGTAACACATTGAAATCTTTTTTATTAAATACACATTCTTGTATATTTCTGGTGTGACGAGTTATTGTAATAATAAAATATGTTATTACCGCCTATAGAAAGACTAGTTTCCCAGGAAAGGTTTATTATTTTTTTATATGAAGCCATTAGAACAAATTATTTATAGTACAATAATAGAAAGTTATGCCGTAGGAAGTTGTGTTCTATGTAAACACATATGAAACTTTTAATGATGCCTTAAACATAGTATAAAGTTAATAAGGAAACTGTTCCCGGCATTCTAAACTTTTGAAGTTTACTGTACGCTCTTTTACATTGAAATAACCAATTTTATTGGCAACAACATGAAATTCTCCTAGTTGCATTCAGAAATTCGTGACATTGCTGAGTTTAAGTGCATACACTTAAAATGCGAATTATAATAAGTGATGATAAAATATAATTCCTATTATAAAAAAAATGTTTTTTTATGGTATAGCGGACTACAGAGCAGGTGGGTCTCCTATATGGTAATAGAACATCGCCACCCATGGATAACCGCGGTACAGTCCGCGTATTGCTTGTGCTGCTTTTTACGCCACTTAAGCGGCATTTTTAAGGGCCTCCGATATCCTCACTCAATCAGCGAAATGAAGCACCGTTTGAAGTAAAATTAACATTTCACGCTGAATATAAAGCTTAATCAGTATGGACACATTGTTAGAGAATCTGGAGCGTGATTGCACAGTACTATATTTAAGGCTACATTCCTAGAGGATAGGATAAGGCTATATTTCATATAGACTACATTCCGGGGTACAGAAGAGAACGCGGGGTAAATCCACGGCCAGCGCGGGCGGCGATTGGCAGTCAGTCGATTACATTTATGTTTAAGTCTCATAATTTTGTATCCATAAAGTTTTTTATACCCATCAATATTTTTTAACTTATTCTCCCGAATGTGTACATGCGCGAACTTTATCCCACCGCGCCGTTCCGTGTCAAGTTATGTGCCTATATCTATAATCAATCCAAGCTTCCGCAAGCAATATTTATCTAATCAATAATGCTTCGATATATATCGGCTTTGGAAGCCTAAAAATAGCTAGGCCGTATATTGTAGAACTTTTCACTCAAATATTTTTTATGCAAGTATTTATAATGGGCGTGCGGACACGCCATGCCAGAATTGAATTTCAAAGCAAACTTTTACAGCTGTTTACAAATACATCAAAAGCATCAGTTAACAATGCTCTAAATCTTTATGCGCCTGCATGTCTTACCAGCAGTTGTTTATGGTATAGCGGACAACTTCTGTGAGCCTATGGTATCACTTCGGACGAAACATCACTTCGACCAATGAGCGTCAGCATATACATCAGCATGGATCTCCCACGGGAGATGATGTTCGTTTCTTCCACCAAAAGTTGCAACAAGCAATGAAATCTCAATGTATGCCAATACAACGCTGGCCCTGTGACTCGAGTGATATAATGTTACACCAATATATGTCTAATGGCTAATCTACGTTATTTAGGCCTATGTGAATCACGGTTTATCTTAAGGAATTGGCAAATGCAGGTAATTCGCTGTGCCAAGTGATAACACTATTATCACCCAAATACTAAACTAAAATCTATGAAGAATTTTTTTTACCAGCCGGCAGAATTTCCACCGGCTCCAGTGCCCCAGCCTTTTAGCCCAAGTAAGACCCTCAGGATCGCACTACGCATTCAACCTAAGAACCCCAGGGCAAGAGATACATTCTCGGCCCCTGAGAAATACACAGTCAACTAAAGCCTTGTCTCTACACAGCATTAAATTGTATCATCAAGCATATTTCATACATATCCTCTGCTCCAGCGTACTGTGAGAAATTTCGACTTCAAACCCAGAATTTTGAAGACATTCTCCCCTCCAATGCTAAACTCTTCCAGCAACCGAATATAAATTACAAATAATTGGAAAACTTACATTAGGACTGGGTATTGAAGCCGTTTGATTCATGGTAGTCTTATAAGACCGCTCAGCTACGAAGCTCTAACGTGATTTAGGCCTACGTGAATCACAGTTTATCTTAATGAATTGGCAGCAAGTGCACGTGATCGCCTGTGCCAAGTCGTAACACTATTATTACCTACGCATTACCACGACACAGGCTTAATTCTATTTTATTATCATCCAACGCGGCCATTAGAAAATTTATCGCGGCATTATCATATAATGTTATCATTTTCATCTTCCGTTACCTTGAAGTTACGATAGAACTTTTTATATTATATTTTTTATATTGTTTATACCCACGCTACCGCATTGGATATTTTTTAAAGTAACACCAGCGTACGGTCAGTGCAGTTTGTGAACAAACATAATAATTATTCTCATGTGTACCTATCTCACGTGGAATGTATGAAAGCACGGGCTTTCGCAAAGTTATTTTCCACTTTTAATTAGCAATCATTTCTATAGGATAACATTTAGTTTTATACGTTGATTATACTGCGTAGTATAATTAAAAATGTGCTTTTATATTTTTGAAGTTTATTTAAAAGCCTTTCTTAATTATAAAGAATAACAAAGGATATATTTATAATGATAGCGGTAAGTGATCACGGTCGCCCATGCACAAGCGGGTCGGTGTTTGAGTGAGCCTATCGGTAACCTCACTCACGCAGTGAAACAATATAAGTAGCTTTTATTTCACGCTGGTATTCTGTGAGTCCTTGACATAAATACGGTACGAACGGTCCAATTGCCGCATCGCGTAATTCAGTGTTAAGACTTTAGACCCGACCACTGTCAATCATCAAAGAAAGAAAAAGTATATAAATAAAATTACAAATTCTATTCTATATTATAAAAAGTACTTTAATTAAGAAAGCTTATTACAATATTAATCAGTACATAGAAGACAAAGATGCATGGAAACTTCTGCACAAGCACCAACTTACACCACAACCTTTTAAACTAGCCGATAGCTTAAAAATAAACTAATTACAGTAGAACCCGCTTAAACCGATCATGCTTAATACAATTTCTCGCACAATACGTCACTTTGCGCCAGTCCCAGTACTTGAGACATCATCATCATCATTACAGCCGTAAGACTTGAGAAAAGACAAGTCTTAAATAAGTTAATAATTAATATATACAGTACCAAAATTAGAACAAAATACATAATAAATTATAATACGATTCCCTGAGAAATCGTCTTAAGCGGGTTTTACTGGTTTTTTATATTCGGCTATAAAAAAAATTAATTATCCTACGAGTTACTTGTTGGTTCTTCTCGTAGTGAGTTCTGAACCAATGTAGCTTTACTAATAACTGCACCTAAATCGACTTGTGACAGTCGAATGCTCCTTACGGGAGCGATCTCAATAAATGCTTATTTGAATTTGAATTCAGACGCAACTATGTATGTTAACTAGTATCTATGACGTCACGGTGGCTCTAAAGAAAACTCAGCTACGAAGCTCTTATATTACAAAACAGTTAAACTTTCTGGTTACCATTACAAGCTGTTGCCAAGATTCCTCGGTCCTGTTATTAATAGCGGAGCTGATGCCTCTATAATTCATTTATTTACGCCTTTGATCTCACCGCGATTTAATTAATGATATTTTAAACCCATTATCTCATCTCGCACAACGAAACCTTAATTATCTCAATTGATTTTCAATGCCCATAGCTTCCGTCTATTAAAACGTGCGGTTTTTAAAATAGTTTAACGTCGATCTGCGGTAATATAGGATTTCGAGCGATACGTTTTTTATTGTTCCGAATCAACAATCATTCTATTAAAAATACAGGTTGAGAATGAAGAGCTTAATGTGTTGCTACGTGTTAATTTTGAGAATAGGTTGAACCGATTTCGCAAATTCTTTATTTTAGAATTTAGAATTTTCTCAAAATACGAGGACAGTTTTTACGCAGATAAACTAAAATAAAAAAAAGATCTAAAAACAACACTTTTCTATACTTCCATACAAAACGAAACGGTACTTGTACTGTGTTTCGTTGGGTGAGGGAGGATATCGGAGGCCCTTAAAAATGGCGCTTATGTGGCGTAAAAAAGCTGACAATACAACCAATGCGCGGACTGTGGCTCGGTTGTCCACGGGCGGCGGTGTTCTCTTACCATATAGGATACCCACCTGCACCGTTGTCCGCTATATTATAAAATTTGAACTCTAATACCATAATGTGAAGTTCTTAGTGAAGAAGTTTTGGGAAGGGAAATCCATTGGTTTTAGAAATAGAAACTTAAAGGTTGGTCACCTGAAACATAGTTTCAAACCCTAAGTTTTTCGTTTAGAAAAAGTGATGTTTTATTCATTTATATCGCAAGACAACTTTTGCCAGGATGAATAGCATATCTGATAGTTCAGTATATAATTTATGTGCATGTTTCGTACCACTAAAATGAGTAATAAATACTTTCGTTTCATGTATTTATAATAGATGTTATATGAATAAATCACATCTTCCCCCATATACACTATGTTAAAATATACATTTATTTGTTTGCGGAATTTTATTCAAGAGCCGTTCAAAATTTTCAAAACGCTGGTGAAGCACTCGTGACGGCCTTTTTGGGAGACATACGTATAGATCTCACATCAAGAATTAATATATAGACTTCTAATGTTTGCTGATAAGTAGCTCTACCATAAGTTTAGTTAAGTATCTTCAATTCGTATGAGTGAAATATTCATATGGAAAATATAGTTACTAGCATGCTATGAGACTGCCAGTATTGCTAAAACTAGGTTTCTGTTATAAGCATGTTCAAAGTACACAGATTTGGCCTTAGTAACACTGGTTTTACATAATAACGTCCGTTATTCTTATCAGTGAGAATTTTCTTATCGGTAAGATAATATGCCATAGTTTATCTCTCGTAAAAATGCCTCTGTATCTTAAGAATTCTTGATTAACTTTATAAAACAGGCATTCTGTTACATCTTAGAATATTTTAATATGTAAATGAATAATCTTTACGCAACCGTAGACCAGCTGTAGGTAAGGGTGTCCATGGGCGGTGGACCAATTATTTTTCCGATTTTTTAAATAAATAAAGTACTAACCACACATAAATTGGGATAAATTTATCTCCATTCACATTAATCTACCTAAAAATGCGTTTATGAAACGCCAGTACGGCTCCCTTTCTCATTTTCAGGCATTTCAATTTCAAAACCTAATTGCAAAAGTAATAAACTGAGAATGTACGTTGAAAAAGTGAACTTTTTAGCCGGCGCCGAAATTCGTCGGCCATTTCGGGAGCTACATAATGTGATCGCCAGCAATTCCGCTGCAAGGAGCCGTGATTTACAGCGTACACCGTATCGCCCTCGCTTCGCTTCGTACTCGGGTGACATTAATACGCTAATGTTACAGCGGACACGCGATAACAAACTTACCTAGGCGCTCTAATTAAAAACGAAATTATCAACATTGAACAGCGTTTCGGGGTTATCATCTTGTTGTTGAAACAGACTTTGACGTCAGCGAGAAGATGAAGATTTTTATTCTATAGCAGACAACGGAGAAGGTTGGTCTCCTATATGGTAAGAGAACACCGCCACCCACGAACAACCGCTCCAAAGTCCGCGCATTGGTTGTGATGCCTGCTTTTTACGCCGCTTAAGCACTATTAAGGCCCTCCGACATCCTCACTCACTCTGCGAAACACAGTACAAGTACCTTTTCACTCTGAGTGTTCTGCGAGCTGATTGCTCAAATAAAATAAACGCAAGACATGCGTAATGGTTTGTTTATTTCTTTTTATTCTACTTTGGTTAAGAAAAAGATATTACGTAACCCGTTGCAACAGACCCCTCCCTCCAAATCGCGTTACGTAATACTTGAACGTTGTCTTACTTTGGCAACGAGTTTACGGAAAAAATATCTACATACTTATTAGGATGTGTTGTTGCTGCATATCCTGATTAGCTCAGTACATTAATTTGTAGAGTCTACAGGTATGTACCACCTTCGGAAAATTCACAGGATATTTTGACGTGACAAACTTAGCAACGCCCTACTATTGAAGCAAATATGCACCTATCTCGGCGTTGATGGAAAAACGGAAATAACCACACACTCCGAAGGTGTTTCGACTACGTTTCGACCACGCCTACCTCTATAATGTAACCAGCAGGAACGAAGAAAGCGGGGCCGTCCAAAACAATCTTGGAGGCGGACTATATTATTGGTGATATGTGAAATCTGGCAGGCATAAAGAGTGAAGTCAGTTATGGTAGGACAAACAGCCTAACTTAAAACTTACCTTTAAATATAATATTTGTGTATTATAATTGTTAATATATTTTTTTATGTTGTATTCATGAATTTTAAATAAAACAAACACATCATTACATGGCTGAACATAGTGCCATTATCCCAACTACAGTACATACGCCAAGTAAATCAATTCAGGTTTGTATTTCGTATTTGTTTGAAATTCCTAACTATGTGATAAAATTAGCTTTCGGCGTACTCAATATTCGCCATCGCTCACCGTTGGTTCAACCCTTACATCGGAACCATAAAGTCCTTTATTGTGAACGTGTTCGAACAGGCATTTATTTGTCTCACTCCAGACTGATACGTCTGCATATAATATACGGTCGAAAGTGTTTATGGGGATTCCGTATGGCGAATGTGTTGTTTCCATTGGTATATATACGCTTTCTATTATCATGCCTTAAGAGGTAGTTTAATAATTATTAATTGTTAAGTTTAATAGTTTAATAATTTTTTGAATTTGTTTTTAAAATTAATGACTTAACAACGAAATCTTTTCAATATTTGCCAACATATAAGAATGGATCAACAGGACGATGTTATAACTTTTATGAAAAAAGGCTCTAAATATTTACAATACAGTGTAGTATTAGTAGGAAAATGAAACCTTCTCTTTCCTAACTAAAACATTTAAAAAAATTTAAAAGTGCATTGAGCTTTGCGCTTGCGCAGATTTGGCGATTCATTTTTATTTATATGAATAGTAAATAAAAATTGGTTCATTTACGACCATCACTCTATTTCAAGTAAGATAATAATTTAAAAGATAATCTATTAGTATAGTCTTCTATAATATTAATAGTATATTATAGAAGTACAATTTGTGTTTTTGTGAGGTTGTAGAGAGCAATCTCTGTAACTTCTGAACCAACCTTAAAAAAAAATCAATAGAAAGCTACGTTATTTGTGAGAAACAATATAAACCCAATTTTAATACAAAATACGAAAATAACAAATTAAACCCGAAAAGCCCGGGCTTATTCGTAGTAGTCGGATTTGAAAATTAAGTCGTATAAAAAGCGATCGAACGATAATGTTGATACGAACGCTGCCTGAACGACGAGAGTTATATGATTGAATTTTATAGAAAAATTGTACAGTTTCATAATGCCTATAAAAATTACCATATAAAAATACCGATGTATATATATCAAACTTTTATATTTCTATGGCAAAAGAATGTTGACTGGGTCATCTATTGAAGCAAGAGTAATAATATTTAATAAAGTACTAGCTCATTTTGTACATTGGCCGTGATTTTTATTCAGGAAACGTCTGAAGCAGTGATTTACACAACACGTTTACACCCCAGTCTAGACAGGGCACTAAACCCGTCCTGCTGCAGTTAGGAGAACAATAATCCAGATGATGTAAATCACTACTAAAACATATTCAATCTATCGAGTCCGGCTTACAAGATAATCCTAAGTACCGACAGGCTTAAACCATCATTAAATGTTTGTATTTTTAGCTGGAAAAACCATTTCAAATAGCACTAACGACGTATCGAACATAAAAATTCATCTGGATTTTATTATAACAAAATATTTAGCGCTGTAAATACTCAACTTTTTAAAAGTTTCTATAACTCGACTCAGTCCGAAACCATAAGAGTAAGACTATAATTTATCATTTATTACAACATATAATCCCCGATACATGAATGGTATATCTTATAAATTGGTGCATATATGTGACAAATGCCATACACTAATCTTGTCTCACCTTCTACATTCGATGAAGAAACAAAAGATAAAAATACTGGAAGGCCCGGCAGACATTGGCCTACCCGGTACTTTTCGGATCTTGTCGAAGCATATGCTTCAGCATGGCTCTACGGGTGTGACAGTATTAAGACTCGCCCGGCTAATAACAATCGCTTCCAGAGACCGAATAAATTATAAATTAAATTGTAATGGTTCGGAACAGGATTCGAACCCGATACCTCTCGCTTCATGGTACACTTTGAAAATCAATATGCTACGAGGCTCTCAAGATTACATAATATAATGATAACGTACAGCCTGTGTTATTTTGATGTATGACCTATATTAATAAGTTTGATAAGACGCCGTTCAGGACTTTTGCCTGAACGAGTAACAAAAATCCATCTATACAACTTTCGCATTTAGTATTTTTGTAAGCTTTATTATATAAATTATATTTATCTTTACTTTGTCAACACAATAAGTAGGCTGTTAATTTAGGATAATTTACTTCTGTAATTGAAATGTAAATTGAAGTCGTTTGTCGTGATTTATCTATTTGCACTCTATGTAATATAAGACAGGAATTATTTTAAATAGGTAAATAATGTTTATATGGATAGTATGTAGATGTAGCTATCTAGTCTATATGTATTCTGAAGTGAGATATTATACAAGTTAATAAATGAATATGAATCCTTATATAACAAAAAAAGTTTGGACTTACATGTGTTTTACGACGCCGTTCCGGACGGCGATAAAGGAACTCTTTTAAACCTGCAACAAATAATAAAGTATAAAGTTAACCCATAAAACTTTCTATATGAGTTTGAATAAAATCATGATTCAGCGATAGCCAAAGCGGCAATCGGCACGCGAATCTGTAATCACGCTTTAATTGACAAACTCAAAAGGATTTCTAAGACGACTGTTTTCTAAATAAGTCACCAATATTATATTAGTGGAAACGACAAAGTGCTTTATTTATGTATCCATATATTTCATACAGTAACAGTACAGTACAGTTGTCAGCCATGGTAGAGCCATGCTGAAGTATATGCTGACGCACTGATTGGGCCGGCTCATCCATAGTGATACCACGCTCTCACAGAATACTCAGCGTTTCGCAGAGTGAGGATATCGGAGACCCTTCAAAATGACACTGAAGTGATTTAAAAATCCAATGCGCGGACTATGGGGCGGTTGTTCATGAGCGGCGGTGTTCTCTCACCATATAGACGACCCATCTGCTGCGTTATCCGCTATGGATTAAAAAAAAAACAGTAAGCGAAAGCTTTGCTCTCTCTTGCAGGCAACGGAGCAGGCGGGCATCCTCTATGGCTGTGTTCCGCAAACTTTTTGTGTGGAAGGTACATCTAGGAAATGGCAATTTTTTAAAGGTACACCACCAACAAAAATAAACCTCTTATGTAATTATTAATCAATATCTATTGATTAAGTACCAAAACTATGAAACAAAACCTTGCTCGTGCACTCGCGTGAAGATATAGGTCTACCCAAGTAATTTTCCTACACTTATTTAACATAAGTTTCAACCCTATTTTCCGAGACACATCAAATTAACGACCTAGGTACACCAGTGTGCCGCGATACACACTTTGCGGAACACTGCTCTATGGTAAAAGATCACCACCGGACTTGGACAACTACGCCACTATCCGCAATTTGCTTGTGTTGCCGGTTTTTCTTTCGCTTGACCGATATCCTCCCTCACTCAGCGTAACACAATATAAGTACTGTTTTACGTTCGTATTATGTGAGGCGGCTTTTCGGACGAGTCGGCCCATTAGTGCATCAGCACGGATTTCCCAGAGGATACACGTTAACTTTCTAACATACATTGCGATAATTGGACGTAACATTTATTACAGTTAAAGTTTATATAAAGAACTATACATTATCTTATAAAACGCATCAAAACATAATAAATTTTAATACATTTTACACTCACTACTGCTTGAATGACACTCACATATGGATAATTAAATGAACTTTGGTTGTTCCAATGTACCCATATCTTTCCACTCAGATCCCATCATTGATTTTGTCACAGTCCTAGAATTTAAAACGAAAATTTGCAATACGTATCTGAAACTCTTCAGTTACTCAATACAATCAACAATGGCGGAGGGTTCGTTTGATAAACGTTTTCAAAAACATTGAATAACAGCTTCAATTTCAAGCACAATACTATGAAGTTATAGCCGAATTGAATGAGAACTTTATGTATCGCAGTTTCCACTAAATTTAGATTTGGTGTTGCCCAAATGCAAGACTTTAAGCCAGTTTTGGTCTTGCGCCAATATACCTGGTATTGGTCTTGGTCTTGGACTTGCAGCAAGAGTCTTGCAAGTCTTGAAATTACACATTAGACTCAATAGTCTAATGTGTAATTTCAACTGTAAACTTTAATATGTACCAATGTACATATTAAAGTTTACTTCAGGCCTTAGAAAAACCTATCAGAATAGGAACATTTTGAGGTTAAATTAGCATAGACATACAAGAGACCAACTAGATTTATAAGATATGTCTAAAGCTTTAATGAGAAATTTCAAAAATCACTGCCAAAAAAGATACTCGCCAGACTCTTGCGTCTTGCTAAAATTAGGCGATCTTGGTCTTGCATTTGGGCAACACTATTTAGGATTATCTAACCAAAAAACTACTTAAAAGATTTCATGAAAATGCCTGGAGCGATCGTCTTATTTTCGAGCATTTAGGCGAGTAATTTAATTAATAATAATACTTTAATAGTTATCCGTATCAAATCCTTATAAGTAATTTTAAAATTTAGTATGGCAGCCACATCGGTTATGCCTGTGTTAGTCACTGATACTAATAGGATACGAATGAGTACACACACACTACCAACACTCAATTAAACTTTAAGAAGCAGTGGCATTTCGATTGTTTTCAAGTTAAAATATAGTAAAACTTAAATAGAATCTGCCATTTTCGCATCCAAATCGTGCGGCACAAATTTCCACTACGAACAACAGAAAATTTTCGCAAACAAACAAAAGGCTGTCCTATCTTTCGCCCGTCAATGTTTGTACGTTAAAGGACTCTATAACAGTACAAGAACATCTCGTCTTGCCGGAGTCTGAAACAGTCCTGACCTACTTTGGGACAGAGTGCAATTGTTGAAGGCTTCATTCAATAAAGTTTGCGGACTGTGCCGAGGATACAGTTGGCTTTTGCGATGTTTAAAATGTTCTATCGAGCGGAAATAAATACATTTTAGGCAGAGTGAATTCCATCGGGCGGAATGTTTGCTTTAAATGTCAGTCATGTTCATCAGATATTATTATAATTCATTTAAATCAACCGAAAGTTCATAATTTACGTTATCAATGGTAATTAATTCTGTATTTTATATATTTAAAAACTTATATGCCGTCTTAGATCGGCTTTTAATATAATTTTAAGTTAAGTAAATATGTTGTAATAATTTATAATAAAGAGTTTAATTTAGTTTAGCTACGGCCAACTTGACTCTATGGTGTTAATTTTAAGCATCTTTAATCGCATTTTTCACGTGTTCTGAGCTGTTTGGATTAGCAGGTGCAGCTTAATTTAATCATCAAACGACGAGGCAAGGTGCAGGCGTATAATTTTAAAGTTTGCTGCACTACAGCTGAGCGTTTTAAGGCACTTGTGCCGTGCACCATCACATCGCTGCAATGGAATTTCCAAAAAGATACAAACATAACGCACCTATCCGTTCAATACCGTCTACCCACCAGCGACTTTAGTCCACTAGAACTTGGGGTCTCCAAGAGTTGTAGACCACGTTTTAGGCAAGCCTCTTGCACAATTGGTTCCCGATTTTAGGATACAACATTTGAAAAATAATACTTACTTGTAGTTTCCTTTAAATCTAATCAAAAACTAAACAGTATAAGCATTGCCTATTTCGTAAATATTCTGTCACTCCTTGGTGATGCGCATTTCTTGTTTAGTTGCAAAAACAAAACGCAAAACTTTAAGAAAAGTGGTTATAGCAAAGTTTCTAAGAAAACTTATTATTCAAATACCGAAATCGTTGCGATATATCCTTGCAGTAAGCCCCTCAATAACGTCAGCTTAAACATCGAGCTGCAAGACTATTTGATCTTGGTGAATCACCGTGTATTCACTTACACTTAGCAGGAATTACTCATCGCGAGAGCTAAAAATAAACGAATTCAACTTCAGTACGTAACACTCTAAGATGTTTTGTATGGGCGTTACTTTGTATGGGTTAACATATATTAACAATTCCTTATATGAATACAACCGTTAATACCTGTAAAAGGTTTACAAAATACTGTCATCACAAGGTATTTAAATCCGAGGAGTTATAATTAATTAAATTTTATTTTTGTCCTTCCACAACTAAGCGATTTTATGGCACTATCACTCTGTAGAATTATCTGCCTGCAGAGCCATTTGAAAACCAATACACCTTGGAGACATTCAAAAAAGAGCTTACATTCATCCCTAGAAGGCCGGCAGGTGCGGTTGTCCACGGGTCTAGGACTGCTTATCCGAGAGGTCTGCCCGTTTGCATCCCCACTTTCATAAAAAAAACTGTGTATGTAATATTTATTTTTTATCAATTCATTAAATTAGCTTTATGTACTTCTTAACTTTATTTAATATAGCACCACGTACTGACTTTTGAAAGTCTTTGAATAAAGTTACAAACTGTACCAACCCGCCCAGATCTGATAAGAACAGCCAAGAGAATCGGTTAGGTTTAATTTTTCATGCTTAATGCTTACAACATCTTGTACGTTAATATTAAAAACTGAAGCTATTAACGCACAAATCCCATGCGACAGTATCGTTTAAATATTCTTATACTTTTCCTTAATAATTTATTTACGGATAACTTAAGTAGGCTGGTACTTCATTTGTAAGAAAATTATCTTGAAATGAAATGTTTATTGTATGTAGCCTAGTAGGTAAGGAGAAAATCCTTTATTACTATATAATGTATAACGATAATCAGATTTATTTTAAGTCTAAATTTTTTATTTGGCAACAAAGAAGGCGGTTCTCTATGCTAAGAGATCACCATTACCCGGAGACAATCGCACCACAATGCGAGATTTTGTTATGTTGCAGGCTTTTTTACCGTTTCGCCGGCATAATTCCACGGGTCTCCAATATCCTCACTCATTCGCGAACACACTACAAGTACTATTTCACGTTGGTGTTCTGTGAACCCGTTGTATCAGTTCGGGCTAGCCAGCCCTATTACTGTTTTCTATAAAAGGTTTACGTACACGTATTAATATATGCATATACCATGCAGAATTGGTCAACACCATAAAGTAAACATTCTATTTCCGTATTAAATATTTAAACAAGGATTAATAAGAGTGACTAATCGTTTTGACATTAACTTAGCCGACGAGTATAAAAACTAAAATATATGTATTTGATCGCAGATAACTTTCTCTTCCCGCCAGGTGCAAATTGACATTAACATCAAGTCGCAAGACTATAGGCTTTTTAGGGCATGAGCAAAAACACTACTTCCCTTACTTTTTATCTATAAAAATCAGAGGGTTTACGTGAAGTTCCTAGAATAAGAGGTCCTCCGCTCATGGACACTTCCAGCCCTCGGCAGGACGACGGTTGGCGGCATTATAAGGTTTTACGTTTTTTTTTGAAGGTTCCCAAGGCGTACGGGTTTGTAAATACATATATCTAAAGGTAGCTGATTCTACGAGGTGATGGCGTGCGGCATAAAATACCTTTACAACTTTGCTGACAGCACACCTTAACAGTGTTCTGTCTCGTTTTTGGAAAAAGAAACGCAAATCGCCAAGTGAATGACCGGTTATTAAAGACACTAAATATAATAAAGTTGATATAATTGAATAAATCACGAGATATTACTACTAACAGATTATCAGATAGAATAATCTTTTAATAGTTTTCTAAACTTATCATACATACATATTTATTGTTTATAAGAACGGTGGTAAACTAGCAGTAGGCTCACCTAGGGCAAGCGATCCTCCGCTCATGGACATCCCTTGCCCATGCAGAGCCGCGGGTGCGTTGCCGACATTTAAGGAATATGTACGCTATCTTCTTGAATAGGTCTCCATATTTTATTACATATAACAACATATAACAATAAGTGAAACACTTTGTAAAAAGACAAGCTTTGATTTAAACATGCATCGGGCGTGCACAATCGCGAACAATGCACTGTCATTTGAATGTCAGCTTATAATATATCAGCTTCAATCATAATTTAAACACAAAAGCTTTTTATAAATTACAGTGCATTAGAAACAAAAGCATTTAAAAACAAATATTTCATCATTCATAAGCTATAACTATCTATTACAATTAATAACACCGCTCATTGACCTCCACTCAAACGGGGCGTAAAATTAACCAACAATTTAAACTCTAGTTAAAAATAACAGGGCGATCAGTTTTTTCCTAGAGCGTTTTAATTGAGTCGTAAATCGGTAGCAGCTGTTATAGAAATTAATTTGTTAAACAATTTATATGAAACCGTTATGGGGGATGCAATCGCTCGAATTTGTATTGTCGAACATTTAACGACTTATCAGCGAGGATGCCATAGCACGACATTACAATTTAATGTATGAAATTTAAGTTTATTTAACATAAAAAAGAATTTTTACATTTTCTCTTTTATTTTAATGATTTGTTAACTTATTGCGCCAGCTCGCCGAAGCGATACCACGGGCACACTGAATAGTCAGCGTGAAACGGTACTTGTACGGTGTTTCGCAGAGTGAGTCCTCACTGACTCGGTATCGGAGTTAAAAGTGCCGTTTAAGCGGCGTAAAAAGTCGGCAATACAACCAAAGCGCGGACTCTGGCGCTATTGTCCATGGGTGGCGGTGTTCTGTCACCATATGGGAGACCCACCTGCTCCGTTGTCCGCTATATTATAAAAAAACATTTAAAATATTATTTTTGATGAAGTCTGAAGGAACGGGGCACACATAGTTGACAAAACCTTTTTTGTATCTAGAGCAAGTCTTGCGAATAACTACTAAATGGATTGTGGTGAAGTGTACGTAAGCAAAAGTACGCGTCGGCTAATATTTGAGAGCTTTTGCTAACACTTTTTTAATACACTTTCAAAATTAATACATCAAACAAATTATATTATTATTAACGTTATTATAGAATATAAATTTCTTATCACCGTTTTCGCGCAACTGTTTACAAATAATTTTTATCGAGGACTGGTTCAATGATACCAGCTGTCAGAAATAAGAAACAATATAAAACCTTATTTATTTAAACCGTGAAGTTTTCATCTCATTGTCTATGCTGGCTTGAAAGATACATAAGAATAAACGCGTTCCATTTTCAAAGAAAATTGGAACGAAGATTAAAACGCAATTTTGCATTGTCTATATTAAAATTATTCCTTATGTAGGTCGCCGCGTTCGGTGTTTTTTGGTTGGGAAATGGGTGTAGTAAATTTCATTTCGACACAATTTTAATAGATCATAGAGGCCGATATGTGATGTCATCTGTGGCAATGCCTGAGCCATCAATTGTCACAACGCAGTGAGGCGTTTTGACATTGCGTAAGATACTCCAATGAGTAAAAACTCACGAAGCAGGCATGCTGTAGCTAAATTTATCTTAACAAAATATGTTTGAATTTTTTTCTCAACACTCAATACTTTCTTAAGGTAAGGTAACTAAGGTAGCTAAGGTAAATTTGATACAACATACAGCTTATAAAATTGTCTAAGGTTTCTTTTTCTCATTCATTATATTGTAAACTTTGCCAATATTGGAATGATATGGACAAACGCGCCACAGTCAACGCATTGGTAATATTACCGACTTTTTACGCAGTTAATTGGGCATTTTAAGGACCTGCGGTATCCTAACTCACTGAACGAAATAACAGTACAAGAACCGTTTCACGACCCATCCAATTTTTGCGTCAGCATATGTTTTAGTACGGCTCTCCCACGGGTGCGACAAATTCAGTCATTCATTTTCATATAAGATATTGTGTATAAAATATGTTGATATAACATGATATATGGCTTAGTAACATTACAATACGCATATACACGAAGAATACAACAAACTTAAGACACGGCAGGCTGGTTGCAGTGCATTTCCAAAAATCAATCAGGAAGTGAATAATACTTAGTATCTACTTAATCTTCTAGATAAATCATTCTTTTTATCTATCCATATAATATAAATATTAATATATAACATATATAATAATAAGTAATATATATTGAGAGTTAAATGTTTCGTACGTCAAATGAAAGATTCCATTACACCGACCATTCAAATCGTGAAGATATAACTATTTCGGTCAGTAGACATTTGGTTTAACCCGTTATCTGGCCGAGTACAGTTAAAATAATATTAATAGAGCGTGTTACATATTCAGACTGCTACCTACCATTTGATACTTAATGTTTCGACACAAAAACTAACACGAAAGACCCTTATTCTATATATTCTTATAATTTCGGCCGGCTCGTCCGAAGTGACAGCACGGGCTGCCAGAATACCAGCGTGAAACTACGTGTACTGAATTTCGTTGAGAAAGTGAGAATATCGGAGACCCATGAAATTATACTGTCGTTAAAAGTCGGCAATACAACCAAAGCGCAGATTATGGCGCGGTTGTCCATGGGTGGCGGTGATATTTTGACATAGTCCACCTGCCTGCCTGCTCATTTGCCTGGTGTATTATAAAAAAAGAATAAAACATTTTGGAATATTCGTATCTAGACTAACAATCAATTAAAATATTATATTTTATATAATCAAATAGCTTAGGTGAAACACCGATATAGGTATTACGTACGTGCTGGTAATAAAAGTTTATTTCCGCTATTATAGTTCCGTAAATTGTTTAATTTATAAACATTAGAGAAATACAAGTGTCCATAACGGTCTATTGGATAAATCCATTACGGTTGTGAGAACACGATGGCAGATGGCGATTTCGTGGAAGTTGAGAATGTATGAAATTTAGCGACACAAGCCCATTTATGGACACTACTTGAACAAGAACCAAGATGTCTTCCACATTTTACTTTGTACTCGAGGCTCTATGAAATATAAATGATATTATGATTATTTTCTGAGACATCACTGCTCGTTGCATTCACGACCGAAGAATAAAACTTAAAAATCTGGTGACATTAGCATCAACCGATGGGAAAGAAAGGTTCTCGAGTGGCGACCGCGTACCGGAAAACGCAGAGTGGGACGTCCCGCCACGTGATGGAAAGACGTTCTAATGAAGGTCGCGGGCAACCGCTGGATCCAGATCGCTCAAGATCGTAATAGGTGGGAAGGTCTTTGGGGGAAGCCTATGTCTAGCAGTGGGCTTGACAGGCTGATGACGACGATGATGATGAAGCAACATCTATTTTCAATGACTCATTCTATGACAGATTCTATTCAGTAATTTTGTGACGCCTTTGCCACGTTGGTACCATTACACTTATATTAATATTTATCTTTTTCATATTGTTTGGGCAGACAACGCAGCGGGTAGATATCCATTATTGAAGAATAAGTTTTAAAAGTTGCGCAATAAATGGTAAAAATTGAAAACTACCTTCGTAATTAATGTTTTTAAAGTTTCCATAGCGACGCGACGACGTTAAATAATATATTCATTGCAAAGTACATTTGATAAAACGATCTGACACAGCTTTTTTATACCTGCATAGTTGATACAGAACACTGTACTATACATAATAAAATTAATATTCTTTGCTAAGCACGTTTGAAATATTAATATTTTTTTACCATACAAATTAGAACTTCCATTCCTAGTAACAATTTTGAACAAACGAAACACAAACTGTAAATGGCATTTAATTGTATTAACACAGTTCCATATTAAATGATGGATAGCGTATTCATTTAAAGTCAATTGACTTTTATTATATTCTCCATACATTCCATTGACATTGTTCGAATGTAAACAGGTCAGATGTAGCAAGGAATTTGATCACTACAACAAACAAATAGTACTATGACCGGAATTTTTAGAGCAACAAGCCATAAATTCTATTTAAATCAACAATCACTCGCTACCATGTGCGGGAATTAAATAATGGTATCGTACGATCATATCGCCAATACGAGTTGGGGACTTTCGAAAAAAGAGCGTCTCTATACCTAAATGGGCGACAGCGCCTCCACGATCCAGCAACGACCGGAGATGTCCATGGGCGCAGTACCGTTTATCTCAGATAAACTTCCTGTTGATGTTTTCTGTTCCTCAGATAAACATCTGTATCATAAAAAAATGATATAAAGGCCGGGGGTGTCCGTGGGCGCAGTGCCGTTTATCCCAAATGAGCATACTGTTTTTTTGTTTCTTTTTTTATAAAAAAATGAAAATACGTATTTTGGGGTACTGCAAGAATTAATCCTTGGACCACACGGACAAATTAATTATTACATGAATCATCCAAAAATACGTATGTTCAACAAATTTCCACATATATAACCAAAACGAACAAAAATTATCAATTATGACAGATAAAAGATAAGTCGTGATACAAAGTACGAGACTTCTTAACCAATACAGTCGCTTGTAATTTGAGCATTAATAGCACTAGTTCCTAATGTTAATGTAGGAAAACATGATTTTTTTTATTCTATAGCGGACAACGGAGCAGGTGGGTCTCCTATATGGTAAGAGAACATCGCCGCCCATGAACAACCACGCCACAGCCCGCACATTGGTAGTGTCGACATTTTTTACGCCGATTAAGCGTCACTTTTAAGGGCCTCCGATATCCTCACTCACTCAGCGAAAAACAGTACAAGTATCGTTTCACGCTAAGTATTCTGTGAGCCCGTGATATCACTTCGGAAGAGCCGGTCCAATTAGTGAATTTAAAGAAAATTGAAATTTAAAGAAAACTAACTCCAACTAAGATTCTTGACTGTTCTCTTCGGTTCTAGGCGTGTTCGAGAGAACAATCTGTTGTAACTTTGTGTGTTGTGCTGCTATTTGAAATAAAGATTTTTAAATTTAGTAATAATAATCTAAGCATATAGACACATTATTAGATATTTAATGACATATTTACACTTAACACATGTCACATTCTTATTTCTACTCGATGCTATATCAGAAACTGAGTTTACATTATAAATCAAACAAACATTAACTTAACACAGCACAAACTTGCTCCCTGGTCATTCGTCTCTCATATATACAATAGTTGTAGGTTCATAATGAAAGAGGTGGAAGTGATTTTCCCACTTCACACTTAATATAGAACCTGTCGAGATAAGTCACGTCTCACCAATCATCACGTTCTATAATCTGTTTTCTCATAACATATATGGAAATTATACTATTATCTATTCCTAAACGCGGATATCAAAAACTTATACATCTATACAATCTAAATTATATTTCTGAATATGTTTGTTGTGGAAGAACATTTGTTGTCATTTTGATTAACAGTGACTTTTGATGATCATAAGTTTATCATACATGGGAGAGCCACGCTGAAGCATAATAGATACCGAGATGATACCACTGTGGCTCAGATAACATTACCAGGAGTGAATGAGGATATCGCAGGCCCTTGAAATTCGACCGCTTAAGCAGCGTAAAAAGCCGGCAACATAACCAATGCTCGGACTGTGCACGGTTGTCGATGGACGGCGGTGTTCGCAAACCATACAGGAGACTCGTCTGCTCCGCTAACCAAAACCAATACAAAAAACCAATATTTTTCGACCAATATGCCAAATCCAAACTACATTGTTCCATTTTATGAGACACCTTATATTACGTGTAATTTTAAAACAATTATATCAATTTATAATATATGAATTAGTAAAAACTCTTCGTACGATCGGGTTTTTTGTAAATATCTAAGATATTTTTACTACTAAAAAATTAATGAATAACAGTAGGTACCTACTTCAAGTACAATAATAAGACCACATAAAGCTACCAACTTCACTTGGATCTTCTCAGTCTCACAAATAAAGCTACATATAAAATATCTTGATGATATACATATTAATATATTTTGAGAGCCTCGTGGCTAAGTGGTCTAATAGGTCTACCATGACGCCAGAAAGAGGTACCGGGTTCGAAACTGGACAATTATTAATTATAATTTATTCGGTCTCTGGAAGGGCTTAACAGTAGCCGCACGAGTGTCTTAATACTGTCGCACCCATGGGAGAGCCATGCTGAAGCATATTCTGACGCACAAATTGGGCCGGCTCGTCCGAAGTGATACCACGGGCTTACAGAAAACTCAGCGTGAATCGGTACCTGTACTGTGTTTCGCCGAGTGAATAAGGATATCTGAGGCTCTTAAAAGTTACGTTTAAGCGGCGTAAAAAGCCGGCAGCACAACCGATGCGCGCACTGTGGCGCGGTTGTTCATGGGCAGCGGTGTGATCTTACCATATTGGAGACCCACCTACTCCGTTGTCCGCTATACTAAAAAAAAATCTACTAATGGGAGGGTCAAATTTCATTAAACCCTTATCATTTGATTGATGTTAAAAATTCATTACAGTCAAAGCAGGTTAATCGAGTTAGATATACTAATCTAATTTATACCTTGGCTGTATGGCAGGTTAAAGGGTTACTTGGGCGGTCACGCGATTGTGTGTCGGTATGTCGAAATTAATTGCTTACAATACAGATTAAAACTTCAACCGGCTCGAGTAAATGCGACAAAATAAATGTTTCCAATCCAAGTACCTACCAGTTTTAAAATAGAAAACAATAAATTATTTGACATGCCTTCTAAAACGAGAACTTTATGGAGATTATTATGGAGCTTACGCATTAAATACCAGTTATGTTATAAAATAAATAAAATCATAACAATGAATTATAAGGTCACTACAGCGAAAAAGAATCCGATATTTAATTTTTTATACTAATATAAATTTTTAATAATTTATAATATAATTTAGTGAAAGTGGAATATTACTATAGAAAACGTTTGAAACAATTAAGCTCTTTTTTTAAATAAAAATAGGGAAGTTAACGAGCTGAAAGCTACGATAAGGTTCTCCGCCCATGGACAATCCCAGCCCTTGCTGTGCCGCGGATGAGTTGCCGGCATTTAAGAGATATCTTTTTTATAGTATAGCGGACATCGGAGCAGGTGGGTCTTCTATATGGTAAGGAAACACCGCCGCCCATGGACGACCACGCCACAGTCCACGCGCTGTTTGAGTAGCCGGCATTTTACGCCACTTAAAGGAATTTTTAAGGGCTTCCGATATCCTCACTCACTCAGCGAAACGCAGTACAAGTACCGTTTCACGCTGAGTATTCTGTGAGCCCGTGGTATCACGTCAGACGAGCCGGTCCAATTAGTGCGCTCGCATAAGCCTCAGCATGGCTCTCCCACGAGCTAAATTTAGAAGATCCCAAGTCGTATTAATTGGCATATCTCTGCTGGCAGAGTGATGGTACGCGGCACAAAAAGCCTTAAAAAACACTCAGTTGTGGAACGACAACCATCGAATTCGAAATCGCATTCAGCCTCAATTTACGACAGTAAACTGCCAGCTTTAGGCAATAGAAACTCGTCATTCATATTTTAGCAATTACCTGTTTCTTAAATGCATGGTGCAATTAAAAAAGTTTCGTGATCAAGAAGTCGTACGGATCTGGCTCTTTCCGGTACTAATTGTACACAGCCCTCGAGACACAAGCACCATTAAACTAGAAGAGGGTTGAAAAGCAAAACTAGTAATGTTTACACATTACTAAGAACCTTTGTTCGTTTTCGGCTGAGCGTTGAAACTTTTTGCCGAGATCAAGCGCCCAAGGTTATGTATGCGTATGCCTACACAAAAAGACAAGATCTATAAAACGTTCAGACGTATAAAATATTTAAAACGATAAATAAAAGTAGGCTTTACTCGCAGTTATTGCAAGCGCTGGCTGGCCGGCAGCCATTTTGCATAACTGCCAAATATTAGCTCGGTGTGGAGTACGAAATACCGACGCGATGTGTACAGATTTTTCTGCATTTGCATTTTATCAAGTCCTTCCCGCTTTCAGTGCGTCCATTTGGTTTACTACTTTTTGTATTGCATAGACTAGTCTTTTGGACTATTAAAAGGAACGAATACTTTTTTCATGAAAATGAACGTGTCTTGTTGAAGATTTTCTTGAAAGCAATCTGATTTAAAAAAGCATTAGGCACATACAAGGCTCATTTTAAATAATAAATTAAAGAAATAATGATTTTCCAATTATTATTGATACTATAAGTAAATTAAATATAATTTCTCAAGAATATCCTCACTGTTCTAAATATGAATTAATAGTATAATATCATAACATTATAATATCCATGAAAATAAAAGATAAATTAGTTACACCATTTCTAACACAAGAACTGTACATATTTGGATATACATAATTTGATTTGGAAGTAGTTGAGGGCCTCTGTGTTAACATATAAACTCATTTTACTTCATAAAATATAACTTCTCGTCTGTCTAGTCTATGGTTTGTTTAACTCATGATTGCATGGACAAATACGAAACTCCACAGTGTCAATCAGGACTTACCAATTTTATGACTTTCACTAAAAAACATATGAAAATTTTGTTCTTTAACATTTAAAAAAAATCGGCTAACTAACAAGCAGCAAGCTCAGTTAGTATAAAGTGGTCCACCGCCCATGGACACTTTTAGCTCCAAAAGAGCCGCGTTTTTGTTAACTTTATTTTCGTTTTTTGTTATAAGTGTTTTAAACAATTAACAATACATTGTAGAAGAATTTTACATACAAGGATAATCTAGAAGAGTTATGGTGGTTTCAAATAAACTATTTGATATCAAATAGAATTCCTCGTATCCATATATATTAAAGTTCAAATTACTCAGAAATGATCAGCGCCGATAAAATAGCGAACGTTCGTTTATATGGCGCTATTGAAAAAACGCGGTTGAGATTCGGTTTCATTCGCTTTGACGACTCAGTACCACTTAGTTTTTATATTCTGAACGATTTTTTTTATCAGCCAATTCATTCCTAGCCGATGAGATGACTCAATGCGCTGAGAGTAAAAATTACTCTTTATCCACACAAAGTATCATTATTAATAAATATGGCGAAAATGTTAATGTTCGTTCAAGGATTAATTAAAAAGCATCAAGTCCCAACATTTTATGACGCAGAGACTCATTCTATTACCTAAGCGCACTTAATGGTAATTTAAAACAATATTCATTGTTGTAATTACGTCACGAATTAAATTATTTCCATAAATAATCAAATTTTATTTAATAATTAATTTAAAATTATTATTATTCTATGTAGATATATTTAAATGTACGTTATAACTGTATCAATACTTAACAAAGATAATATTTGCTTAGTACGATTCACCGAGCGTAATGTGGTAAGACGTTCAGGACGAAAAGATTGAGCAGAAGCTAATAAATAGATAATTCTAAAAAGTTTATGAGTTCTTTAACGACTATCGTTTGAGATTTGGACTTTAATAGCTCCAGTTATTAATTTAAATAAAACAAAGATTATTGTTAAACACAGCGTAGAAAATTACATTTGGATTTTCTTGATTTGGGCGGATTCGCTTACAGTTGTTTCATTTAAATCAGATAAATAAAGATATTCGATAAAAAAATAACCTACATATTTACAAAATGAATCAAAAATTGCTTCTACAATTGATTCGCATTTGGGAAATGAAATTGGGAGGCAAAAGAGCAGGGAGCTCATTTAGGATAAACGGTCATCCGCCCAGAATACCTACAACCCTTGCACAGCCGCGAGGGCATTCCCAGCCATTTCGGGATGAGAACGCTCTTTTTTTAAGGTCCCCAAGTCGTTTTAGTTCGAATATACATCTGCAGGCATCTGATTTCACAGAATGGTGGTGTCTGAAAAAGTGCTCAGTTATGGAACGACAACCATCGAGGTGATACGGAAATTTACCGGTATTGGCGGTAAAATGGCTTTAAAACAGACATTTGTAAAACAATAAGACACCTTCCGCCTACTTTATTTACTGAATTGTTTAAATACATTAATAAGCATGTTTTAGTAATTAAATAATTTCCCCACAAATGGTGAAAGAAAACACACATAACTTAAAATGGTTTATTGAGCCGTTGTACATTTCAAATGATACTGAATGCTTTCATGAATGCAAAAAAATTGTCGACAAGATCTAAGTGCACTTACTGCGGCTCAAGCGAGCCTTAAGATAAAATTATTTTTATATTATTTCCGATGTTTAAAAGCTTTCCTTGCTGAACTGAACAACTGCTAGTGCTGCCCAAATGCAATGCCAAGACTTTCCGTATAAGACTTGAGCAAGAACAAGACTAAGCTTGCAAGACTCTTATCTCTTGCAGGTTTTTTTTGGCAGTAATTTTTGGAATTTCTCATTAAATCTTTCGACATATTTTATAAATCTTGTTGCAATTTACTATGGCTATGCTAATTCAACCTCAAAATGTTCCTATTCTGATAGGTTTTTCTAAGATCTGAAGTAAACTTTA
>DWCF01002149.1:0-25533 GCA_018230265.1 Delias oraia | reverse complement strand
TCTCAAACTCAACCCTAGAATTGTTGAAACAACGGCGAGAGATGGTAGTGCGATCTCCGACTTCGATGTCGAAGTATCCTCCTATATAAAGTAATATTTCTTTTAAGATATTGGGACGTAACTGTGACAGTTAGACATATTATTAGATCATATGTTGATGTTAGACACTGTCAAAATTATGTTCTAATAAGTTGTAATAATATTGAATTTATTAATATTTTATTAGATTATATTATTGTAATTATATTGTATAATTATGTTCTAATGAGTTTTGTTCTGTAATTAATAATTTTTTCATCGCACGCGATATAATAATTTTTGGGAGGTTTTTCTACATCTTGGGTTACATAATTATTCTTTTATCATTAAACCCTTTTTTTAATATCTGGCCTTCCTCGATAAATGGACTATCAAACACTGAAATAATTTTCCAAATCGGATCAGCGATTCCTGAGATTAGTGCTTTGAAAGAAATCTATGTAATATAAGTATTATTTATGGTAGAGCAGACAACGGAGCTGGTGGGACTCTTATATGGTAAGAGAACACCGCTGCCCTAAACAACTGCGCCACGGCCCGCGCTTGCTGTGTTGGCGGATTTTTACTACGCTTAAGCGGCATTCTTAACGTCTTCTAATATCTTCACTCACTCAGCGAAACACAGCCAATTCCTTCATACACACTGATTTAATACAGAAAAAATATAATATACAATTTAATAATTTATGTCTTGATTCTTTTGGACCATAAATTAAAAAGAATTGAAATGTGTGATTCATTCCTAATCTGACTTATTTATCTGTTTATTATTTATAGGTGATCAGTGAAAGCTGTGCTTGAATTCCTAGGGGTATAGGGGTACATGGGTGAAATAGGTATTAGGATGATTACAGGGGATTTTATTTTTATATATATTACTAGGGGATTACAGTGAAAATTGAGAAATCGAATTCGTATACCATAAAAAAAGTTGAAATGTACCACACCTTTCTTTCTTAGGTAAACCATGTAATTTATTATAAAACTATAATACAGAGTCTTTCAACAAGGACGGGTCGATGTCCCATTCAGCGAACACAAGCAATGGCCATGGACAACAGTCTCTGGTCATTAAGTTTGAGCTCTTGGCTTAAGATCGAATGCAGGAATGTTCTTGTACGAATGCAGCCCCAAAAAAAAAGTTGTTTATTTCAAAAGTATTAACACAATTTTCGTGGCGAAGTCTTCCCAGTAAGTAATCATTAGATACTTGTGTTGGGAATGGCTCGCAGCTTCCCTTCTATTAAAATAATATGGAAATAAAATATATTAAAAACAATAGTTAAAAACATTATTATATTGCTGATTGTTTAAATACAAAGAAAATATACAATTATATATATCCTCTTTGGGTTTTAAGGTAATAAAAAAAATTAAAGTCATTTTCAATTGTCGTTCCTGTCAATTTTACAATTGTCGGCACCATGTACAACGTCGCAACGTAGCGAAATAAAATGGTTCAACTTAAACAAGTATCTTTACGTCTCAAATCTATTAAGAACATACAAAAAATCACCAAAACTATGAAAATGGTGTCGGCGAGCAAGTAAGATATTTTTATATCTTATTTCGTTATGCTGTATTTACGTTTGTAACAAAAATTTGTATTTTGTAACAGTGCATATTGCATATATAAGCTTTGTCGGGGTTTTAGGTTATCATTGTGACGAAACCTAACGACAAAAATGTAACGTTTTTATAACAAAATTTTAATGGGGAATGTTCAGATGAGATGTTTGCCTTGTTTGATTTAATACCTGGAGCTGAGTGACACGAACATCGAGGCAGAATACAAAGTTTCATCCGTATCACCTCGAGGTTTGTCGTTTCACAAGTGTTTTATAAGGAAATTTGTGCTGCGCACCACTTCTTTGGAATCAGCTGCCAGCGGGGGTATTTCCAAAGCAATACGAATTGGGGGCCTTCAAGAAAAGAGCGTACATTTTCATTAAATTCCGACTGCACCCGCGGCTCTGCAAACGGTTTTTTTGTACTTATTTAGTATACGAGTACGAACGGTGCAGAGCCAATCGGTTTAATCTAGAAATAAATGAGTTTTTCACTATTAGTGATTTATATGCATCCTATTTACCTTTAGGAATCTTATTTATGTCCGCAGATCTCATGTGTTACTCTCCCAGGTAACATTGCATCTCTTTATTTTTATCATTAGATTTACAAAAGCAGAACGTGAACTTCAAGCAGCACGGCCGTTCGGTTACGGGCCTCGGAAGTTCTATGAGTCGAGTCACCTTGTAAAAGGTCCCGTCGACAAGAAGCCGACTGAGGGCGAAAAAGCACCGGAACTAGAAAAACCAGAAGACGTCAAACCGGAAGATGAGAAACAGACTAAAAGAATCTATGTCGCTATGACATCGGATAGAGGTATGTCCCTTCCGGCAATGAAAAGTAAGTACCTACCACTAGTTTTTACCTTCGTATAGTGGTAAAGTTTTTAGGCTAATTTTAATTTGACTCACAAATATAGATGATATATATATGCCTTACGTCATGATAACATAATATATAGATAATAATGATAATAAGGTGGTAAGAGGTAAATGTTTGTTACGTGTATGGCGAAACTAATCCACTCAGAGTTATATTTTAATATTGGTTTATAAGTACAAAACTCGCATATAATGAAGAAAATCACATCTATAATATAAAAGATGAATGCTGAATGCGATTTCGCTTATTTTTTTTAGAATAATGCTTGAAGTACGAGGACAAGTCTTAAGACATCTCTTTCTTATGCTTCTCGAAGAGAAAAAAATTAATTATGTCTGATATTTACCAATTACAAAAATAAGTGATTGGTAACAAAATACTTAAATTTGAGAGTCCTCATAGAGAGAGCAAATATAGCGTGTGGCAGGTCTTTGTGGAGGCGTGCATAGCGGCGTTGCGCGACGAATAAGACGCGAGATGACTGCACGCAAAGCGGAAGGTCCCACACACAAGCTGGTCTGTGTCGGAGACAAGTCCCGCGGGGTACTGCGACGGACTTATGCGGACAATATGCTCATCAATATTAAAGAGGTAAACGTAATTTGCGAATTAATTGTAATTTTATTACATAGCCGACAACGGCGCAGGCGGTCGTTCTTGATAGGCGAACACAGCTGCCTGTGGACAACTCCTTATTACGCTGTCTAATCATTGAAACACAGTACAAGTACTTTGTTTCTTCTTCTTGTAACACCTGTTTCTTCAGAGTGATGGTTTAAATAGAGCTGCCTGCAGCGGTCTTTTCAAACCAATACGACTTGAGGTCTTTCCAAAAAAGAATGTATCTATATATTCCTAAATGGCCTGCAAATGGAAAATCACCCATGGCCTTGGAAGGCCTGGCGGTGGAACGCTTATCCTAGGTGAGCTTGCTGCTGGTTTGCCGCTGGTTTCATTAAAAAAAACCTCAATCCACTGCGCCATAGAGATCGTCATCATCATTTCAGCCGTAAGACGTCAACTGGTGGACATATGCCTCCCTCTTGAGGGGGTTTTTGCCATGATCGCCACGCTTGGCAGGCGTATTGGCGATCGCAGTTCAGTAATATAGTCCGCAGACGATGCTGCTCCCCGCCCTCCGGTCTGTCCTTTAGTCACCTCTTACGACACCCACGATTTGATTTGGGGAAGCACAATTCTAAGCCGCCGCTTCACGGTGTGTCAAGCTTAGCTTTAAACTCAAACTGATCACCATCAGAAATATGTAAACTTAATATTCTTTTCATATATAGTGCAACTGGTTACGCAATAGTTTACCACAAAGATAAAAGAAGCAATCAACCTCTATTAAGTATATAATACATTTTCCATAGATTGGACGGATAGCACCGGTTTTTGCTGATGCCTCCGTGATTGCTGCTGCTATTGCAGAGTCTGGCTACAGCTACGACATTGGGGAATTATACTACAATAAATACTTTTCCCCTGTTAAGTATGAGATGACTATTATACCGTTCTTCAACAAGTTTCGCATAGAGGTAAACATTGAGATGTTTTTAATATACGGTATTTAATTATAAAAATGTGAATATTATCTCTCAACAACATTACTTATAAATTAATGGCCCATATCTGATAACTACTTTGTGTAACTGAAAGAAGGTTCTATTCGGAGAAAATAAATTATTCGTACTCGTGCACGACTTACAGTAGCTAGTCTGTCTGATGTTTATTGTTAACAAACTGATAGTAATAAATTATATATAAAAACCATCAAATTATATTTGCCTGTTTTGTAAGACGTAAATATATTTTGCGTTCATAATGTAGAATGTCTTTTAAATTTGCTCGTGTATTATAAATAGCATTCAATTTTATATTTTATTATTATAGTATCTAAAATCTAAATAATAAATTAATAAAGTTTAACATAAAAAAAATATGTTAAATTTTTTATTGAATTTTTTTGTTTTTATATTTTGTTTCATTTTATTCGATTTTTTAGGATCAATATCTTAAAAAATCGAATAAAATGCTGGTGCTGGTTTTTTACGCTTTAGCGGCGTAAAAAGCCGGCAACACAACCATGCGCTGACTATGACGCGTGTGTTTATGGGCGGCGGTGTTCTCTTACTATAAAGCGTAAAAAGCCGGCAACAACACCAAGCGCCGACTGTGACGCGGGTGTTCGTGGGCGGCAGTGTTCTCTTACTACAAACGTAAAAAGCCGGCAACACAACCATGCGCCGACTGTGACGCGGGTGTTCATGGGCGGCGGTGTTCTCTAACTATAAAGCGTAAAAATGCCAACAAACAACACCAAGAGCCGACTGTGCTGTGTGACCCACCTGCTCCGTTGTCCGCTTTACCATAAAAAATTGTATACATATGTACTTGTCTGTTGCTCAATAATTTCTCAATCTATCCAGAGAGCACCGAATATGTCAGCCTTCGACGACGTGGATGAAGATCAGCTGGAGAGCTACTCGGAATGGACGTTGGCAGCGCTCATTTATTATGCATTAAAAGAGGGCGCCGCTTCGGAGCAGTCGGCACGTATGGCTGCCATGGACAACGCCACCAAGAACGCCGAGGAGATGATTCGCAAACTCACGTTACTCTTCAACCGTACTCGGCAGGCTGTGATCACGAGGGAGCTTATTGAGATCATTTCCGGTGCCGCCGCGCTCAAGTGAATCGCCACCCTTCTAGAACCAGAACTGACCTGCGACACCAGACAAATGAAGGAACATCTACAGCAATGCCTCCAATGCCCTTTTGTTTCTCAGTCGCCTTTCACAAAATAAATCTCTAAAAAAAGTGAAGATTAGAATTTAAAACCGGATTAACAATTTTAAAAAGAGGTTAGAATATATTGCTTGTTAAATTTTTGATGATAGAAGTCAAGCTAACATTTTTCGCTATCAAAACCAAAAACCAAAAAAACAAATTTATTTTTAAGCACCTCCGTTTGAAATATTCCAAGTCGCCCATGAACTTGAGGATCCACATGCCACATTTTGGGAACTACTGAATTACAGTAACGATGTGAAATTTAGACGCGACAGATTTAATATTTTAAGCGAAAAACAATTTTCTACGGTTTCAAAAACAGTAAAGCTATGTACGGTCTTACAACTAAAGAGTTTGTGTCGTAAACTTTCAAAAGCAAGATTTATCGTGTTATTTCATTTCCTCTTTAATTTACAGATAAATATTCTTTTTATATTAAGGATTTATAGTTTTACTTAAACTATTAAAATTATTAAAGTGGCATTTGTTAATTATATTTTTAATTGGAAAATTTTCTAAACTATGAGATTTGATTGTTAGAGAAAAAATAAATGTAACTTAAAAACACGTGGAGGATACTTTTAATGGTCAATAAACACTGATGAAATAAATAGTTAATGAAATAATGAAACAACAGATAATTACTATAAGTTTTATTGAAAAAACAAATAGAAATTAATAATTGCAAATTAAAAAAATATTTGAATTATAACACACTTAAATTGTTAAACATAATTGTAAGACTTTAGAATTGTATTTCTATTAGTCAATATGCATAAACTTTATTTAAACTTGAATATAAAATAAGCTTATAAATAATCGTAATATTACAAACATTCTGCTAAAATTATGTATTAATATAAATTCTTTAACAAAAGTTTTAAAATGTGTGGCCGTTTAGGAAAAAGAAAGTAATAATAATGTAGAATATAAAAATAGCAATGTAGTCAGTAAAAATGTAAATTGCAATCGTACAAATACGCCTCTATCGCTTTTCCCGCTGAGATGATAGCGTTCGGATAAACAGCTAATGGTGAGTTTATAATGATAAAGTTATAAATACATGAGTTATAGACACGGCGAAAAACACATCCTAAATAGAACTATTACTGCGATATATTGTGGCGATTGGCCATTTTTTCGTATAAATGGCGTTTTTATCTACCGTAAATAGCAGGGTAAGACCTGAGCGGTGCTAAATATAGCACTGAATGCGCTATATGTTGCGAAAGCGCCGCCAACTGTTCCCACTACGATTACTTGCCAGCAAAACAACTTTGTCCAAGTCGACGAAGCCCTGGAATGTCAACGAATTACATATGAGATAGTTTTTTTATTAGCCATAGCGGACAACGGAGCTGGTAAGTGTTCTATATGGTGAGAAATCACCGCCGTCCGTGGACAAATACGCCACAGTCAACGCATTGATTGTGTTGCCGGCTTCGCTCCTCGTTCACTCAGCGAAACAATAGAACTACCGTTTCAAGTACAACTACACTTTCACACTGTGCATTCTGTTAGTCTGCGGTATCATCTCAGACGAGCCGGCCAAATAAGTGCGTTTACAAATTCTTCAGAATGGTTCTCCCACAGGTAAAAGAATGTTAGCACTTAAACGTTGACACATTTTTGAAGGACATCCATTACAATATCAAATGAAATTAAAAACTTAATTATAGAAGTACCTATAGCAAATGAGTTTTATAATTTTTTTTTTCAACAATTTGTTAATGAAATAGATAATTATTTATGATTTGAGTTTAATATTAATTTCAATTATTTTAATAATTAATTGTGTTAAAGCGTTGTTTTATTATGTCAGTCTGCTCGATAGTAAATGGCCAGGTTTATTTTCTATATCCTGGTTCCTGTGATGCTGGACTTGTCTTTTTTTATAGTATAGTGGACAACAAAGCAGGTGGGTCTCCTATATGGTAAGAGTACACCGCCGCCCATGGACAACTACCACATAGTCATATGTTATTTTATAAAAGTTGCATGTTTTACTTAGTTTATGTAAGTTGGTGGTAGCAGCGATAAGGCCAGAAGTATATCTGATGTTTAAATAAGTAATATGAAGGTACTTACAATGGTGAAGGGGTGGGCTCATTCGCTAATAGATTTAGGTAGCAATAT
Source organism: Delias oraia (assembly GCA_018230265.1). NCBI lineage: Eukaryota > Metazoa > Arthropoda > Insecta > Lepidoptera > Pieridae > Delias > Delias oraia. Next base: position 18,114 of record DWCF01002149.1, on the reverse strand, counting down.
GATGGCAGTACATAAGTGATGAGCGCGAGTGTAGTACCTCCCAACAATGCCAGGATGGTGTAGAAACGTGGAATGCTCTCACCAAGGAACAAGATACCAGCCACCACAGACAGACGGACAAGCGTACGGTATCCGACAGACTCTGTATACATAAAGTACATATTTAACATCGGGCGTCTTAGCTTAGTTCGCTGGAAATAATGATGAGTACCTATATTCGCTTCCAGGCTTACATCGGTGAGCGACTGTTCGTGTTGCACAAAAGACGCACTTGCGCTAGTCGCGGCAAAATTTAAACTTAACTCTCGGCGAGATTGGGATCTCGTCCTCCGCCCACTTTAAGCTGTTAAGGCCGCTCTGGCTAACAGCGAGTAGCCATTTAAAAAAACGTGTCTTAGGGGATATCACTAGAAGAAGGAAACTATATAGCTTACATTTTAACCGTGCGACTCTTGCTTGTTTACCGCATATTTCTACTTCGATGAACAAAATTACATTCCTTTTTCGAAGGAGCTTTTTGGAATGCAAAGGAAGAGCACCCTCCTTACCAGATATTATGATACGATGTTAAACTTTAACTAAATGTTTAATTTTAGAGAACTTAGCATTAAATAGATTTAATAATGCGAATTTTAATTAAAAGTCGAAACAAACATAAGTGTTTTGACAACGGAACAGGTGGGTATCTTATAGGATAAGACAACAACGCCGCCTAGGGACACACAGTCCGCGCATTGGTTGTGTTGCCAGCTTTTTACATCGCTTAAGCGGCATTTTTAAGGGCGTCCGATATTCTCATTGACTCTGCGAAACACAGTACAAGTACCGCTTCACGCTGAGTATTCTGTGAGCCTGTGGTATCATTTCGGACGAGGCGGCCCAATTAGTGCGTCAGCATTTGCTTCAGCATGACTCTCCCATGGGTATCTCTTTAGAATACCTTACCTGTAGGAATATTGTAGACGACTTCCTCCACGTGTTGGCAGACGGGGTTGACAAGAATCACGAAGGCAGCTAACAAATGTATCGTCATCAGGATGTTCCCCACCAAAGTCAATGCGGTGGGAGACAGTGAGGCAGTGACATTGGGGGCAACAGCCTCACCATATACTGCATACCCCGATATGGCGATCACCAAGTACAGAACCAATATAGCTGTAGATTAAGACAGGAGGAATCTTTACATATAAAAGTCGTTTTAGTTACACTATTTATCGTTCAAGAACGGCTAAATTTATTTGGAGGGAAGTTGGTGGGGACGTATCTTACACAAGCAGAATAGTCTACTTTCAATCTGAATACAAAAAAGGAGTGTAATGGTTTTAGTGAGTGTTTTTCGCGGGTTACGTACCGCGTGCGGGTTGGGCAGAACGACGGCAGCCGGGTCCACTAGTCAATTATAAATGTACTAAATATTGTAGGGAAAGTTTTTACTCTATAATTTTTATGAATTAACTATGTATAAAATTTGAATTGCGTGTTTATAACAATTGCTTCTATATAAAAATGTGTCACAATCTAATACTATTTCGGCATTTACAGGGGTCTTAAAGTGATTTATTTAGAATAAAATATTATTATATATGACCTAAGTTGATACACATTTATATAAATAGAAAAATGATGAGGAATACCTCTTGTTATTCACCGATTCTGTTCTGAATACTTACTAAGAAAGACAACGCACCTTCTAAGATTTCTATCAAGGACCCTAAAGCCGTCCATTCCAAAGCCGTCCTACTGAATACTACAAATTAAACAATACTGAGCAATTGAATCTTGAATCGAACATAATTCATACTCAGAAATACCTACTGCGGAATTTAATGGTTTTTAAATTGAATATATTAAAATATGATAATCTATATATCTATATCGTGCAAAAATTACCTGAAAAGCTGTATTTAAGGCTGGTGTTGAATTTCGATCGGTCCTTCATTTCATTCTGAATTGTGGGAAAGGTGGACGCACCGCCGAATGCGAACATTATGGTTCCGAAAGCGAGGAAGAAGTCAGTGAATCCATGGATGCCCCAACGGAAAACGAACGGTTTCACGTCATTCATCATCTGAATGAAGTAAAGAAGACATGCCACTACGGTTGTCGCAAACGCCACCAGACCCAATTTGCTGCAATCAAACGTAAAAGTTCACTTTAAGTATAAAACAGAAATATTCCAAATACTGAAACAAAATTTTTTTTGAGAGCCTCTACTAGACATATTAAACTACTCTACCACGAAGACAATGTCTACCATGAAGCGAGAGGCATCGGGTTCGAATCCCGGTCCGAGCAATTATAAATTATAAATAAATTTATACTTTATTCGATCTATGGAAGGGGTAGACAGTGGCCGGGAGAGTGTCTTAATAGTGTCGCAGAATACTCAGCGTGAAACGATACTTGTACTGTGTTTCGCAGGGTGAGTGAGGATATCGGAGACAATTAATAGTGCCGCTTAAACGGAGTAAAAAGCCGATAACATAACCAATGCGCCGACTTTGGCGCAGTTATTCATGGACGGCGGTGTTCTCTTACCATATAGGAGACCTACATGACAAAAAAAAATATTTTCTTTTCTAAGATGTCCATAATAAGTGGAAATTTTGTATTTTTTCCTCTTATGTACTAATTTTTATATGGTATAGCAGGCAACGGAACAGGCACTTCTCGTCTATTTTAAGAGATCGCCGCCGTCGTGGATAGCCGTGTCTCAATCCGCGCTTTGATTTCGTTGTCCTTTAACTCCGCTTGAGCGGTATAATTCCAAGAACCTCCGACATCCTCACTCACTCAGTGAAACAGTATAAGTACTGTTTCACGCCTGCATTCCGCGACATTCTTCGGAGTCGGAGGAGTCGGCCCAATTCTTGCGTCAGCATATGACTTAACTCACTTCAATGAGATATAGAAATATCAATGATTACACGTTTTTGACAGTATAAGAGCCGCAAAAGCCTATGCAGACACGCCATTGAAGAAAAAACTATTAAAACAGAGTTTCATAAAGACCTAAAATAACTTTTTTACGGACTAGAGACCTGTATGGTAATGTATTCATGTTCTCAATTAGCTTAGGACTAGACAATGATGAATAGTCGGTACTCGTCAATTGCGTATACAATTAGTACCTCGGTTCCATGTATAAAAAGCAAGAATTGTAATTCAAAGGTTCCTTTAATACAAACTTCAATTCAAATTCCTTAACTATACTTCCCCGCGTGTTTTTTATAGCTACTCCCATTTAATTATTTGTTTTGTATGTGAGCTTATATGATTCATAATAAATCAGTTCTCATATTACGCATCAAATTAATTGAAAGAGCTTTTTATTGTGTTAGACGATTAAACAAAGAAAGAATATTTGATAATAAAACTTAAAACTGTCAAATGATTGTATTGTCGTACTTTAACACACTTGTCTTAGTGTTAGCTATTCTTACTTTCCGTAACTCTAATTTAAGGTAGGCATCATTAGTACAGCATTATAACCGACTAGGCAAGAATATTCAAACCCAACATTTGCAAAATTAACGTAAACGACACTTACGAGAAATCCCTCGGTGTTCCAAAGAGTAGGAAGGGCGTGATTCCACAACCCACAACAAGGTACCAGATGCAAATGGTAACTTTCGGCATCAGTGACAGGAAGAGCTCCTCGACAATTTGCGAGGCAAGCAGCAGATAGACCACGGACATTCCAAATTGGGTGATAAGCAGAGATATGAACACGATAACACTGTAAACACAATGGACTGATTGAATAATTAATATTTTTATATCATTTATTTATAGAGAATTTTTCTAAGAAATTAGCACTGAATAGATATATTTTTCTTACATTAGAAATTAAAACAAATTAGCCTTTATATCGTCTATGCAAAGCTTTAATTGTCAGATGCGTATAGCACTTAGCCATACATACGTTCTAACTTATACATTCTTACCATTGAAACTTACCATACAAATGAAATAATAATGAATGAATAAATACAAATCATAGTTTATGTTAACTCTATGTTTACTCTATTTCTCTAACTAAGTACAGGACATTACAATTTGTAATATTAAGTCTTCTATGAAGAAATGGGTGTAACATATTATATTGATAGGCTACCTCCAAACAGGACCCAGGGCCTCGTTAGCAATGATGGCATAAGGATGTTTGTTTCGAGTTCTAAGCTCTGGGCGGCGATTCTCCAGCATAGTCCAGCAATCGCCAAGTCGTTTGCCGCTGAAGGCGGCTGCTAGTGCCATCATTATTATCAATGGCACACCAACCCATCCTGTAAAGAAAACATAATACAATACTCGGCGAACAAATAATTAATTATAAGTAGTTACTTGAACGTAAACAGCTTGGAAATACGCTTTATTAATATAGGTTCGATATTATAAATTGGACGTGCCTAAAAGTATACGTCACCCGTGGGAGTGCCATGCTGAAGCATATGCTGACGCACTAATTGGGCCGGCTCGTCCGAAGTGATACCACGTGCTCACAGAATACTCAGCATGAAACGGTACTTGTGTACCGTATACAAACCGTACACAAGTACCGTTTCATGCTGATGCGAAACACAAGTTTCGCAGAGTGAGTGAGGATATCAAAGGCCCTTAAAAATGCCACGTAAGTGTCGTAAAAAGCATGCAACACAACCAATGCGCAGAATTTGGCGCGGGTATCCATGTGCGGAGGTGTTCTCTTACCATATAGGAGACCCACCTGCTCCATTGTCCGCTATACTATAAAAAAGGTCAATTTCGTTGAGTCTTTTTTAATAACTAATCGAGAATTATTACTTCGCATCTATTTTTAAACTAGAACCAATTTAGATAAGTGGCTATACTAAATTGCAATTTAAATGAAACTTTTTTTTTCAGAAAACCATTTTAAAAGCTTCCAGGTTATATTTAACAGGCATGTAAGCCTATTTCAAATTGACATTTGAAACCAGAATTTCACAAAAGTAATGAAAACACTTTCGCATTCCTTACGTTAAATGCAGTGCTTAGCTATTTATACCATACATAGACATTCGCACCGCTTTAAAAATATGATACATTATTTATTTATTCAGTGTTAACAATTTGTATGTATTATTATATAACTATTTTATACATTCTCATAAAAAAACTATAGGTAATGGATAACCTCAAACATTCCATCATTGTTAATACTTTATGTAAATCATTGTAATAAATTAAAAATAATATTTGTTCACTTTTTATCGTATATCGGAGGCCCTTAAAAGTGACGCTTCAGCGGCGTAAAAAGTCAGCACCAATGCGCGGAGTGTGGCGCGGTTGTTCACGGGCGGCGGTTTACTCTTACCAAACGAGACCCGCTTGCTCCGTTGTCCGCTATAGAAGAAAAAAAGTAACTTTGTATTGTGCCTCGATATTAACAGTATCAGCTAAAAGATAATCAATGCTATTCTTAATTTAATAAAACCGAGGGGTTAATATAATGTGGAACGAAATTTTATTAATTTTATTTAGTCGCGTGAAGTCAGACCGTGCGTACTGTAGCGTGGAGAATGTCGACACATGCACACATTTAGATACAACTAAATAAGATATTTTCATTTTCTGCCAATCTAAACCCGAGCTCTATGTTAAAATCTGAGATAAAAATACTTATATCTCTAAATCGACGTGAATATAATAAAGATACAATAAGATTAATAAACTCCTTCGCCAATACTATTAAAGTGTTAATGCCAAAATTATTTTAAAAACTTTCATTAATTCCTTTAAATGTTTTTACTTCGAAATAAGGATATTTTGTAAAATGTATATTCTAGGTATTCCAAAAATCTTTAAATCTTAATCTAATTTAAAAATTAAACATATAAATGTATACATTTGGTTCATGTTTATTATTGTATAAATTCGTATAATAAGAGGCTATCGGGATTGTCTTTACCTCATTAAAACAAAAACTTGCCAGACTGGTTTTGCGCCCGTTCTTGTCACACTTATGGTGCTTTTAGTTTCTCTCTTTCGTTTCCGACTCCGTAGTACCAGAGATATTTTTTAACCGAGGTATGTTAATCTATTTAGTAAAAGAAATATGTTGAAATCAGTGTTATCGTCCATATAGTCGTATAAAAAGGCAGTAGAAGGATTGCGCAATATATTAATATAAATAATTATATTCTTAATTGGTACAAAGTATGTGTTTATTCTATTCAGTACAATTTTCATTGGTTACGAACAATTGATTACAAAGATAACAGTTTAAAAACCTATATCAAACATTTCGCAATAGTAACTTTAGTTGTTTTAAAATAAGACCTTCAGAAAGAATCAAATTCCGTGAAGAATTTGAACTGAAGTAATGGGCTAAGCTATTAAGATATTTATTGATTATGTTCTGACAATTTATGCATATTTGTTGTTTGTTGTTCTCTACACACACTCAAATTGTCCAAGTAACTATTTTGTAACTATAATAAATAGTATTTCAGATTGTTTCTATTATTTTTTAATGAAAACATTGGCAAACGAGCAGGAGGTCACCGAGGATAAGCGGTCCTCAGCCCATGGACACCCCTAGTCCTTGCAGCCTCGGGTGCGTTGCCAGCCTTTAAGACATGCATACACAATTTTTTTATACCCGAATAAAACACAAAGTATTTTAATTAAGCGATTACGCGTCTCTATGTAATAGAACCTATACGATTTTAATATTATATCGAATATTGTCTTATTAATTTTCAGTTAAGGAATCTTATATAGCTGGACCACTTTCAAACATTATTTATATTTATTCCGACTGCTTCGGTCTGAACTATACCTGTTTTGTATGCTCATATATTTAAAAGTAAAACGCACAAAAGCGCCGATGACTTTTGAAATGACACCTCCAGAATGTTCTTTGGACACTTGGAAATTAAACATGTTATAAAAATAATATTTTAACCGAATTATAGATATTAAAATCATGAAAGATAAAATGTTTATAGTCGTATGTTTCAACCCGTCGGAAAGCTTTCCAGCATAAAAATAGTAAAGTTTTCCAAAGTAGGTATGTTATGTTTCGATGAGTGAATGTGGATATCTGAGACCTTTGAAATGATACCGATTAAGTGGCACAAAACGCCGGCAACACAATCAAAGCGCGGTATGTGGCGCAGTAATATTTTACGATAAAGAAGACCCGTCTATTCCGTTGCCCGCTATACCATTAAAAATATAGAGTAGATTTTCATGAAAAATTATAATTTTAAGATACATTTATTATTTTAAAAGTATATTATTGGGAATGCAGAGTTTTAACGACATGTAATTGTACCTACATGTAATAGGAGTCATGACTATTCTATGAATTGAATACCTTGCTACAACGCCATTATAGTCAAAATTCTATGGAATTTATTTTTATTGAAATTGGTGTGCAATAAATATCTTTACTTTATTTTATATTTTAAAGTATATGTATTTTGTATTAGATTTAATTGTTATGTGATGGGATTGTATGCGTTATTTGTACCAGCTGATAATACAAACTCATACGAAGGAAACGAAATTGTCTTCAAAAAGTAAGTCTTCGTATATAATTATATCGTTGTCAATAAGAATTAAACCTGGTTCAGATATTGCAAGGTTTTAGATATTAACAAACGTCTTACGTGAGGGTTTCATTCGGATATTGCACTAAATAATAAAGAAAGCAAGTTATGCCAGCTTCACTTCACGTTATTGCAAGGACATGAAAATGTTTCAAGCCGCTAATAGTTTTTTTAATGTTATAGCGGACAACGGAGCAGATGGGACTCCTATATGGTAAGTTAACACCGCCGCCCATGGACACCCGCGCCACAGTTTCATGTCCTTGGTTGTGTTGCCGGTTTTTTTACGCCACTAATGCGGCATTTTAAGGGCTTCCGATATCTTCACTCACTCAGCGAAATACAGTAGAAGCACCGATTCAAGTACAACTACCATCACGCTGAGTATTCTGTGAGTTCGTTGTACCACTTCGAACGAGCCGGTCCAATTAGTGTGTCGCATATGCTCCAGCATAGTACTCCCACAGATGATACCACTCTTCAATACAGTATACGCTAAAATAATTTAAATAAATGAAAGTGAGATATCGTTCACACAATTTGTGTACTGCTTGTGACATATTCATAGTAAGCTAGAAGAATACCCCTACGTAATAAAAATCTTATACAATTTCTTTGAAATACAATCTATTTGATGTGGCAAATTATGTTTTATTTGTCTACATACATTTGGGTTTCATCAGTATTTTTTTATTGTATTGAATGCCTCAAATTTAGTCTGACAAGACAATCAATATGCAATATTATGTGTACACGTACATCATGCTACAATGCAATTAAAAGTTTAATCGCGTGAATAATTTCTAAGTGATTATACATCACTGTCTCCTAACAAACACAAAACAATACTTTCTTCAAATTCTATTTGATGTTTATGAAAAACATCGAACATTTTTAAGGGTCTCCGATATCCTCACTCTCTCAGCGAAACACAGTACAAGTACCGTTTCACGCTGAGTTTTGAGTGAGCCCGTAGTATTACCTCGGACGACCTGCCCCAATTAGTGCGTCAGCATATGCTTCAACATAGCTCTCCCACGCTTTAGTTAATATTATATTAGTTTTAGGAAAATATGTTATACATTAGTCAAAACGTGAATTAAAAATGAATGTGTTTATAATTATTTTTATAATATCAGTTGAAACGCATATTATTATTCTACTATATGAATAATATCTACTAGATTAGTGTTTTTGTTAAGTTGGTTTGGTAGCACCTGAACTAAGGGGCATCGACCGCGTCACAGGAAGCCTTAATAATGTATCTTATTATGTGAATTATACACATCTGAGCTATTCCAACAATTGGATAAGGTTCACGCCCGAAAAATTCGTTGTAATTTTATTATAAGATATATTGAGATTTCAGTAGAAGTATAAAGGATTTTTTTATATTAAATAGCGGGCAACGAAGCAGACGAATCTCCTTTATGGTAAGACATAACTGCCGGCCATGGACAACTGCGCTATAATCTGCGATTTGATTGAGTTGCCGGATTTTTGTCGATTGAGCAGTATAATTTCTCGTTCTTTAGAAATCCTCATTCGCTCAACTCGTGGTATTAAATGGGAAGAGCTGGTCAATTAGTGCTTCACAGATAGAAAAGCTACTGTGAGTTTTCTGAGTTTATAAGGGAAGCTTGATAAATTATACCATTCAACGGTATAAAAAATACGCGGTTGTCCATGAACGGCAGTGATCTTTTACCATCAAGTAGACCTGTGAGATCAGTTGCTCCCTATACAATAAAAAAAATAGAAAAAGCCTTTTGATTGTCAGACCTAACGCGTCACACAGTAAAATATCACGTTTATATTACCGCGAAAGTTCATGAGATTGAAAACCTACTGTATCCTACTAATATTATAAATAAGTTTGTAAGTATGGATGTATGAATGTTTGGTTCTCTTTCACGGAAAAACTACTTAACAGGGTTTAATTAAACTTCACAGTTATATTGCTTATACATCAAAATAATACAAAGGCTTTAATATATAATGATGGTGTGTAAACGCACCGGGCAAAACGACGTCTGCTGGGTCCAATAGATTTGGTGTCAAGCACGCCTGTGTGTAGTGACGCCCTGGCGCTAGTCCTGGCTAAAAATCAAATTCACAACCAGCCTATGGGTTGCCTTAAAAGACCGTGTGAATACTGTGATAGTCGGCAGCAAGTAGCCCTCCCAAAAAAAACATTAGATTACTTTCTTTCTAAGTTGTATTATAACTATATAAAACAACTTTAAAAGAAAATAGTCCAATATTTGTATTTATATAGTTTCCACAGATCGTTGAGTGTGGTGGCAGCAGTTGAAACTCGATAACACCTACTGCGTTAAGTAGATTACGCTCTAAGAAAAAAACTTAACGGCAAATAGGCTTGCCGTAAAACTATTACTTCATTTGTATTATTTAATTATAATCCTACACTGCCACTTATATCAACTTATTTTTGTAATTTATTTGAAATTACAAACAAAAGTTTAGCTGTACTTTATAATAAAGTACAGGCAGTTCTCACACTTACGACATGTTACATAAGTTATCGAAAACGTGACGTAAATTGAAACGTAAGTTGAGATATTGTTTTTCATATGTTTACATAAAACCCAATGGTTAGGTTTCACACGGGCTCAAAATTAAAACTAAACTGCATTTCTAAGAAAGGATATACATACTTAAAACTAATTTCTTAAAATAACAATATTTGTAGTACATATGAAATTGCCAGTTATTTTTGGTATTTTTGTGAAATTTATATATTTACATGCTTTTACGTGATTATTTCGTCAAATAATATATATTTCTTCGTGCTTCACAGCCATATTAGAGTTTATTGAATGATAAATGTTTGATATTGTCAATGAGTTTGTTGTTAATAATAATATCGTAACAGATTTATATAATGATAACGCAACGGTTGTTCATGGGCGGCGGTGTTCTCTTACCATATAGGTGACCCACCTGCTCCGTTGTCCGCTATAAAATAATAATAAATAAAAAAACGATCTTTTTTTACATGTCTTAATCTAAATACCAATTTAAAGGCGCGACAAAAATATATTCACTACAACAAGCACTGAAAATCGCAGAGCAAAGGTATTCAAGGAACTAACCAGTCTTGACGAGCGCCCGCGGAAGGGCTAATACACCGCTGCCTGCCATCTCACCAGCAACCAGGATAGCTGTTTGACGCACCGACAACCCGATGCCACTGGAGGCGCCGGATTTCGGTGGCGCATCTATAGTATCCCCAGCCTGCCAATGTATAGGATATATTATATAACAATACAATCAGCGTAAAATGCAATTTGTACTTAAAACGGTGCTTCTAAAGTGTTTCGCTAAGGAGTGAGGATTTAGGGGGCTCTTAAAAATGTCGCTTAAGTGGCGTAAAAAGCCGGCAACACAGCAAGCGCGTACTGTGGCGCAGTTGTTCATGGGCGGCGATGTTCTCTAACCATATAAGAGACCTAGCTGCTCCGTTGTCTGCTATAGAATCAAAAAAGATGTATTAGAGATTACCTATTCTTGTACTATTCTTGTACAATAACTAATTTATTTTAATGACACTTCACAATAATATATCTTATAGATCAGAGTAACGTAGAGGCTGTGATATAATATAAAATGATATTTTGTAAATTGAAATCTAATTAATTAATATTATTTACGACTACGTTGACTGGATCAACTAGTATTCTATAAATAATTTACCTTATGGTTTATAATTTATGATCGATTGAATAATTATTCCCTAATTATCTCTTTCACTTTTAATTTTCTTTTATAATTGTTGCCATGATGAAGGTACAGAAACATATATTTGTTATCATTTTAAAGGTTTCTTTGTTTCGAATAAAGATCTCTGTTACTACAAACAAGATAAACGATTTCTATATATATTCAATGCGCATCTTTTATTTGGAAAAAAGAAATACGAATAGGAGTCTTCAGATTAAATTTGTATAAATTGAAGATGCCTACTAGATATATTAATAATTTAATACAATTATTACGTTTTTAGTACGTTTATTAATATTATAATAATAGAAATAAAATTCTAAGTCATTTAATTATTGACATTTATATATTTAAAAAAGTCAAAACGTACACGCTTTTATTTTTTTGTTATTTAGAATAAGCGGTCGTCCACACAAGCCACTCTTGTCCTTGCCGTGCCGCGGGTGTGTTGCCGTCCTTTAAGGGATGGGTACGCTCTTTTTTGAAAGTCATCATCGTATTGATCTGGAAATACCTCTGCTGGAAGCTGATTTCACAGCGCGCGGAACTAGATTCGTTAAAAAACGCTCAAATCAACGACAAACATCGATATAATATGAATGCACATCGAAGTGTTACGAATATATTAACAGTATTGAAACAGATGCTTCAATTTTAGTAAGGATGAACACAATCTTAGGTTAGTTGCTTTTATTAAGGTGCTTGAAAGTATATGAGAAGACTTACCGCAGCTGGCGGCATGTAAGAGGGATGGATTACAAAAAGTTTCAACTTTCATGTACGCCGTGCACGCACGTACATTTGTCACGCCCGGCTGGCATTCGCTCATAATTAAGAATCTTCTATGATCACGAATCACAATACAAATAACCAAATCTTTTAACAAATATCCTACAGGTGTATGCTGTTCATAAAACATGTAAGTGCGCTATGAATTGTAAGAGAAAATGTAACACTATACTTGTGAAGTTTTTCAACGGAGCAGATGGGTCTCCTATATGGTAAGAGAACATCGCCGCCCATGAACAACCGCGCTATTGTCCGCGCATTGGTAGATGCCGACGTTTTAATCCGCTTAAGTGGCATTTTAAGGGCCTCCGATATCCTCACTCGCTCAGCCAAACACAGTTGAAGTACCGTTTCAAGTCCAACTACCATAGAGTATTTTGTGAGCACGTGCTATCTATTTGGACGATCCGGCGCAATTTGTGCGTCAGCATGTTTCAGCATAAATCTCCCACGAGTGAATTAATTTTATTTATAAATTTCACTTAAAGATTTTTTTTATAATGACCTGTCTTATTTTGGCAACAAAAAGCTTAATATTTATTTAATACATTATTTCAAATAGTTTTTAATCAAGTATATTGTGTGTGTGTATATGTATGTGGGTTTTTGGAAAAATAAGTGACGTGAAACTATTATTGTTATTACTTTGAAATCTTTTATAATTAATAGTTGATCTGTTTAACTTTTCTCACACTAAATATTTATTGTATTGTATGATATATCTCCATTTTAATTATGATTAATTTCTTCGAACATCTTAATTATGGAAATTACTATGGTTAAGATAATATTTAAAGTTATATTTTTTTTCTTAGTTCATCAATAATTTAACATGCTTAGATAATTACCAGGTTAGTCACCTATTTATAACTTTCGTATTGAAATTTACAATACAAACACATTAAGTAGCTACAATCGCTTGTGTCCAAAATGTGGGATATAATTTAAGAGAAAACTGGTTTGGTGGAAAAATTTTTTTAAAGTACTTACCGATGTCGCAACGAGCGGAGTAGTCTCCGTGGGGCTGGACCCTGTACCTTCTGCCTGCAATGCACTTTTCTTTGACATGTTGAATCTGCAAGAGAAATAATTATTGAATAGTACATAATGACGAAGATTGTGATAATAGCAGTAGGTAATACTTTCTTGCGGTTATTTAAAATTTAAATTAGCATACCGAAACTGTTTAGTACTTAAACAAATCTAAGTAAACATAATTAGCGACGATTTCTTCTATCAATTAAGCCTGTTACTTACGGTTTTGTATTAATTTGAACCTTATATTTTATACGCGACACTTGCAACCAACTCTGCACACAAAATACAACTGTGAATAATTATTGTGATGGACAACGGATACCAGGTATAATGCAAGGCGGTATTTTAGCTCTGACAAGTGACAAAAAAATTTAATACACCCCAAAAAAGCAGATAAAGATATTGTCAAATCGTGTAATTTTTCTTTTATTGATATTATCATCTAGTTATTTGATTGTATTTATATATTTATATTTATTTAATATTTATAACAGTTACATAGTAAATTGACTAAAGAAAGAAAGGTTAAAATATATTTAAAACAAACATTATTTTTTAATTTTAATCAACAAATTTAGGAAAAACTTTTTATATTACTTAATTATAATGGATTTTTAATAATAATGTGTTCCTACGAGGAGAAAACATTAAGTATGGCAACTTGAGAAAACCATAATAATTTATATCATGATAAGTTTGCTTCGAACTTTGACACGCGCCCGTGAATCGATTTTCAATAACATTGTCTATTGTAAATTGTTGTGCTATCTATGACTTTGGCGCCTTAATAAATTTAATATGCAAATTCCAAAGATTGTATTCTTTACTTAATCGCTCGAAACATATACTTAATTTACATTTAGCACAATACTGTTACAAATAATAGTTTAAGTCTTCTATTTGTTTTTCAAGAATGTCGCGTATATCAGCTATATCTTTAAAGAAACCCAATGGAGCAAAGCATACAGGGACTGTTATATTTTTTCATGGTTCAGGTAAATAAATTTTAATTGTTATTTAAGTGGTTTTAATAAGTTAATTGATGATTTTATGGCTGCTCATAGAGACCCGAGGCCTGAATGCGTCAGACAACAATTTTTATTGCTGCAAAAAGTATACAAAATTGCTAAAAATAACAATCTAAATATTTTTATTGTATGACTTAGTTTTTTATACTAATTGTAGCAATTAAAGGCGTTGTTGAGGTATTAATTAGTGTTAACATATGTTTTGATACTAGACAACATCTTAAACTATGGTTATGATATGGTTATAAAATCATAACCAATCGAGCTTGTAACTTGTAATAATTATATCTTAAACCACAATTAAAAGGGCTGCTTTGTATATCATTTTATCATATTCAAATTGATACATGTATTATTTTACTGCTTTTCTATGATTGATTGGTTACAAATCCTATAAATATTGCATAATAAACTAAAAGTTATGTGTCTTGTTTTAGGAGGTACTGGTGTCTTGATGATGCAATGGGTGGATTTAATGGTTAAAAATTTTTCATTCCCACATTTAAAAATATTATACCCAACAGCACCATTACAGCCCTATACAGCAGCAGGTGGGGAAATGAGAAATGTATGGTTTGATAGAATGGAAGTGTCGCAAAAGGTTCCTGAAAATAAAATTTCCTTGGGTGAAATAGAAAAAGATGTCAAACATTTAATAAAAACAGAAGTATCTACTGGTGTTCCAGCTAATAGGATTATTGTAGGTAAGATCAAAAGGTAACGGATATGCAATTTTTTTCAAAAATATTCTATTTGAGATTATGAGTTAATTGAATCTATTATTCATGACCTTTTTATTCAATTTCAAAATTCCTTACTAGGTGGCTTTTCAATGGGTGGTGCTTTAGCTATGCACACTGCATATAGATGGGAGACAAATTTAGCAGCTGCGTTTGTTTATAGTTCCTTCCTTAATGAAAATTCATGTGTATATGAGGACCTTAAGAACAGAAATGATAAGGGTTGGTTTTGTTTATTTCAAATATTCATTTGTATGATACTTTTTTTATATTATGAAAGCAAACTAAAGGTTAATGTGTTTGCCTTAATTTAAAATATAGTCTGAGTGCCTTTAGATATTGCCATGTAGCTGTTTATACTAATTTAAAAGATAATATTGCAAGGGGCTAGACTGTCTCAGTGATAATTCCCTTCATGAGAAAGTATAAGATTTTTATTTAAATACACAAGAAATTAAGGTAAAATGTTATTCTTATATTATTAACATTTTCGTATATTTCAGTACCTCCTTTACTACAACTTCATGGGAATACTGACAATGTTGTAGATTTAGCCTGGGCAGAATCTACATTTGAACAGCTAAAAGCACTAAAAGTTCAAGGAGAATTCCACGTATTAGATAAACTAGGACATTCAATCAATAAAAAAGGCCTAAATCTTATACAATCATGGATAGAAAAACATTTGCCTGAAATATAAAGATGTACTGTTATAATGGTTGTTGATAGTACAAACTGATTCTAGTTATTCTTATTAATTTTATAGTAGACATATTGTTTTTATCAATGAATAATAGTTATAGTTATTAAATAAAATGTTGAAAACACTGTATTTATTTTTAACCTTGAGTTTTTATTGATTGCAGAAGGTTCAGGAGTCAAATTATTAAAAATATTTCTTGTTTTTATACTAGGTGCCATATAATATGCATTGACCCTCTCATCTCGGTTTCTATAATGTTAGAAATCCAGAAACCCAACTAATTGTAATGAGACATAATTTAATTGTAATATTATTTTTAATAAATTTGTATTAACAATACATTTTAGTGAAGCTCCTGGACTCGCTCAACCTAATTTATTTTACCTAAGTGGTTAAATAGGTTAACCACAAAGCTAGAGATATCAGACCAGACAATTTTATTTTAACTTACAATTTATTCAGTCTCTGGAAGAGCATTACAGTGGTCAGGCGAGTGTCTTAATACTGTCACACTCTAGAGACATGCTGAAGCATATACTGACGTACTAATTTGGCCGGCTCGTCCAATGTGATAGCATGGGCTCATATAAAGTAGTTTTTATCACTAACAAATAAAACGACTATAATATATTTAATTACTTTATTTTATAATATCTACTAAAGTTTAAACAATATAAATGCTTAGATAAACTATTTATCATACTATATACAACATTCACTAGAAACATTGGCATTAAACAGTAATAATCTTTGTGCTAAGCAAAATAACAATATTAGGGCTTTCTTTAAATTTTTTCTCAAACAGAGCTCTGAGTTTTGTATTTACAATGATCAGTCAATATAGAAGTGAAAAAGGAATATCACTCACAGAATTCCCAATGTTAAAATAATTAACTACTACAATATATTTTAATAATTTTACCAAATTTTAATAAGATATTCCTTAAACATTGCATTTAACACTCAAATATCTAATCAATATTTTCACATAAATAATTTTAATTAAGTTAAGCTATTGGAATATACATAATTGAAAGTAAGAAGACAAGAGTAATCACAAGTAGTGTAAATAATATATAATGAAAATTGCTGTTGTGCCAGTGATATTCGGCAACCATAACACAGTGTGAAATTCAATAAAAACAAAAGTTTTTCTAAACAGTTAATACCCTAAATAGAAAGAAATAGAACACAAACCGGCCCATTTGATTTCTACATTTACATTATACTAACTAATCTCAGCTGGCTTATATGTAATAAATCCGTGTACATTACTAACTATACCATTCTCAGTTTTTCCGTTAGTGCTATGACGACATTCGATAGGTAGCGTCAGTGGAGTATGTAGCGAACCGAGAAACTTACATTCATACGAAGATCACGATCTTCGACAATATCTTACATGTCGGCCCCATTTTAAAATTCAAACATATTTTATTGTCTTTTATGTCATCAGAAGTTTTAAGCCTATTTTATTATACAATCAAATATTATTACTCTTTAACAATAATCAAAAGGTAACTACATTTTCATATGTTAAGGCAAATTAAGCTCTGTATATACATCTTAAATACGAAAAGAATATATTTCGCCTTAGTACATATAATATTGAAAAATTTAAGCTACAATAACTTCTGTATGAATTTAATGTATTAAAACTAAGATTATGATGTATTTTATAAGATTAAAGACGAAGAAATTTAATAACAAAAAATACTATTTACCTTCACGCGACTTTGCCACGGTGGTTTTCAACAATTGTATATATAGTAAATGGAAAAAATGCCTCCCTAACAGTTGGCGAATTATGCAAGTATTTCCATAAAAGGAGTCGGTTTTTTTTTAAATACAGTTATCGCTGGTGACCGGGGTTCTCGGGAGATGAAACCTCGAACTTTTATTTCTGATAACTTATAACAATACCTAAGTAGCCAGGGAAATCAATTTCCGCCGTTTAATTTTTCTTCCATATCTCTTCCAGAAGATTACCATGCAGTAGATTATGGCCCCTATGGCTATAATAAAAAATGCCCGATTGCTATAACTCGCTTGCTGATCAGCATCTGCAAGTGCTTTCGCTGGGGCGACACCCGCTCCACGCCATGCCCTAGGCGCTGGGTCGGTGCCTTCGGTCTCAGGTGCGCCTGAAAAAAGGAAATCATATTTGTATTAACTTTTAATTATTAATTATCTAATTGTTTTTATATTTAATTAAGTATTAAATATTCATTATTAATTATTTTGTTTACAAGTACCTTATGTTTATAGTTCAAAGCAATATTTTTAATCATATGTATATAAAGATTGCATCTTTATAGTAAATGTTAGTTTTTCTTAAATTTGGCTTTAACGAATTGATTTTTACTGTTTACTTTTGTTGTATGTATTATGTTTATTTGATATATATATAATATACGCTTACGATGGGTCTAATGGAGAAGCTCAGAGTCACTCAGCGAGCTATGGAGAGGGCAATGCTCGGTGTCTCGCTGCGA
>DWCF01002148.1:0-25541 GCA_018230265.1 Delias oraia | reverse complement strand
GCAGCGCCCTTTCGAGTACAGCAGATGTTCTGCGATCACCAACCCGCCTGCAAAGCGTGGTGATTAAGGCAAATAACTCCCATATGACGTCGCGGGCAACCGCTGGATCCAGATCGCTCAAGATTGCATCGGGTGGGCGTCTTTGGGGAAGGCCTAAGTCCAGCAGTGGACTTGAATGGGCTGATGATGATGATGATGAATGAATATATTTTATACAATAATTTTCCGTACTTTATATAAATTTATATATACTTATTAGAATATTCTATTTTTTTTCTTAAAAGAAAGACAAATGGGCAAGAGGCTCACCTGGGATAGACTTTGAGATGGACGTTCTTTTTGAAGATCCCCAAATCATATCTGTCGTAGGAAAATCATAGGCTATGTAAAAATTTGTAGTAAAGTTTATAAATGCCCAAATTATGATAGACAATAATTTTAAATAATTGAAATCATCTAGGTACTAAGAGATATGCGATATTTATTAAATACTTTTCTAAACTACTCAAGCGTTGACCGCAAGCCCACCTGATGTTAATTGGTAATGGTCTACTGGGCGAGCTCAGACTAAACAAATTAATATGTTTCTTTAAAAGTCTGATAATACTTTTTTAGTATTTTTTGTAGTTGCATTAATTTATGAAAAATATTTAACAAATATTTTTGAAAAATATTAAAATATTTAATATGTTTACATTCTATTCGGAATTTAATTTCATGAAATATCTATCGATCGGCACCAAGGCAGAAGTTTTATCCGATAACCTCGGATATCTCGTATTATCAGTTTGCTTTGTCACCGCCTCACCGGCACCAGCTGATGGTATCGTGACGTCATATCTAGCTGTCCCACGGTGCGAGTTCTATATTTTTAATTTTCGGTTAGGCTTGGGGGACATCGAATTCTTTTAAACTAATTTTGTTATTAATAAATTTGGCCGATTTATTTTTTTATAGATTTGATGCTAAAATTATGGCACGATGCGGATATATTATATTATGTTTTTAAATTCAATTTAAATAGACCAACTCAATTATGAAATTGGGAATAAGAATAAAATAGCGGTACCTAGGTTTTAGGTTATCTAAAACAAGGAAAATAGAAGTAAAAGAAAATTCTAAAGAGATAACGGAACTTACAGAAAGTAAATTCAAGTATATTGTAAAAAATATTTTAATGAAGAAAGTCTTTTATAACATAAACCAATATATAGAAGACAAAGATGCATGGAAACTTCTGCACAAGCACCAACTGGTACCTTCTAAACTAGCAAAAAAAATGAACCAACTATTGTAAATTCGACGATAAAAAAATTAAAACATTTCTTGTTAGTTTTTCTCGTAGAGGTATATCTTCCGAAGCATTAGTAGATTTTCTATTCTAAATTGACTTGCAAAAGTGTTTCCTATTGGAATAAATTCTCTTTGAAATGAGTTGTGTTGAAAATCAAACGTTTGAATGTGCTAAAAAGTATTTATATTACCAATTTTGATATCTGGTATTATTTGTTCAATAAAACCATTTAATTGACTAGTTATATTTATTTAATTTACTACTGAATTCTAAAACTTTAAAGAAAGATACATAAACATTTATGTTTGTAAGAAACACCACAGGAAAATAATGATTTTTTTTTGAGATATTATTTTTTTAATATATTCAATAAATGAGGTTAGTTTTAAATAAAGGATCATAAACGTAATATTTCTGTTTCTTGATATGTTAGATTCCCTATCCGAATGTTACCATAGACAATGCTTATGAAACACGATGAGTTATCAGTGTCATGTTGCATCAGCTGTTGAACAGGTTCTGACTGCATTCCTGAGGGAACGCCGACGCAACAAGATACTTAATTGACTGTAACAGAAAAACTTGACAATCGCCTTGTTGGAAGTCTATCACTGACATCATTTTTTATGAATCTAAGTTCAATCAAAAATCAGCTATTCTATGACGTTTAGTATATAGAACTTGACTAAAGTATTACCTTTATTGAAAATACAATTGTTACTAAAATTTACACCTTTATTATATATTATTAGTTTATTGACGATACATATGAACCATTGAAATAATTATAAGTGTTGTAAGTGATTTCATTGTAATTTTAATTTTGAATAATAAATAAACGAATATAATTATTGTTACAATATCACGTTATATTATAACGTATCAATCTCTGCCGTCTTATATTGCAAGAATATTGCATTTTGTTTATTTTAATTATACATATTGTAAATACTGAAAATTTTCTAACATGTATTAATTTGAGGGAGATACATGCGGAAGCATATGGTGTCGCATTAATTGGGCTAGCTTATCCGAAGTGATACCACGGGCTCACAGAATACTCAACGTGGAACGGTACTTGTACTTGAAACGGTACCTCTATTGTGTTTCGCTGAATGAGTAAGGATATCGGAGGCACTTAAAAAAATGGCGCTTAAACGGTGTAACAAGCCGGCAACACAACAAATGCGCAAACTTTGGCTCGGTTGTGCATGGGCAGCGGTGTTCTCTTACTATATAGTAGACCCACCTGCTCCGTTGTCCGCTATACAATAATAAAAATAATAGTAAAGTCGCATCAGATTGTTGGCAACCTGTGTGGTAGTATGCAACATTGTCAGGAAGAAGCAGGTGAATAAACATGTCTTGGCTGGTGCCGCATTGCGATTAATTTACGAACAAGGCGACAAACTCTAAAGACGACACGTGTCTGTACTAATTTTGCCACTGCAATTGTCTGTCATTATTTGAAATATATTGAGTCGAACATATTTGTTACAATTAATATCTTACGTGAAAGCACGTAGCACTTAAAGTGATTTCAAAAGTTTTACATAGTAAAGATAGTTTAAAAATGATGGTACTGAAGTGAACTTATAAAAAAACGAGAGACACTAGATATATGAAGTAAACAACATAATATATTTTTTATGGTACAGCGGACAACGGAGCAGGTGGGTCTCCTATATAGTAAGAGAACACCGTCGCCTATGGACAACCGCACTTCAGTCCGCGTATTGGTTTTATTGTCAGCTTTTTATGTCACTTAAGCGGCATTTTTTTAAGGTCCTCCAGTATCCACACCCACTCAGCGAAATTTTTTAGAAGTACATATCGTTTCAAGTACAACTACCATTTTACGCTAACTATTCTGTGAGCCCGTGGTATCATTTCGGCCCATTTAATGCGTGAGCATACGCTTCAGAATAGCTCTCCCACGGGTGATAAATTATCTGATTTTAGCAAAAATATAAATAAGAGGCTATGATTTAAATTATTTTATTTATACTTTCATGTTAGCGCGTACCTACATGATAATAAGTAAATTTAAACCTAATAAAATATAATTTTATTTAAAAACTTAAAATAAAGTAACAAAACTTATAGTAAAAGGATATTCACTAACCACAAGTTAATGAATTTGGGATTTCTTGTCAAATGTAAGCGTTCATACCGATGTATTGAGGTCACACATTGCTTTTATATTAATGTTGAGATGTTTTCCCCCATGATAAAAATTATTAATAAATATTTAAATTAACTGACTTCACTAGTCTTGTAATCACATAATATAAGTGAAATAATTTTAAATGACAGCCAAATACATCACACTTATGCGCTCTGGTAAATCGGGAAGACTATTATATCACCAACATTTAATGAAACATTTATTATCATAGTAACTAAAACGTAATTTAAGATAATAAAATAACAAAAAATAATTAAATTACTAAAATTAGCAACATATTATGTCGACTTGCATTTAGGATACATTCTATTTTAGGCCATTCTACATTATAGTTTATAATTTTCAGCAAAATTTGTATTATAAAATATACATTTTAGATTAAAACCTCATTTGATTTGATTACTTATTGATTACGTAATGCTAAACTTATTTCAACTTCTATTTCGGAATAATCTCTATCAAGAGAAAATTATGATTTTAAAAACCAGCCATAATTCTCTAACTGTACTATCAGACTCCCACTAAGATTAGCATGCCGTTTTAACGACGTGCGCCGGCGCAGGTGACACGTTGTTCATCGGCGGTGATCTTTTACTATCAAGCGAGTCCGGCTGCCATCTTAACCGTGATATAAAGGATAATTATTAGTTAAAGGCCATATTACTTAAAATCCAGCAACGCATCTGCGACTTTGCAAGGGCTAGGGATGTCCATAGGAAGAAGATCGCTTACCCTAGGTAAATCTGTTCGTTTGCCAACATTTGCATGAAAAAAAATAATCTAAAATCTAACACAAATTTCACCAATTTATATAGCGATGTTCGTTTTCAGTTCCCGTCATCCGTTGATGTATTTAGATTGCTGTCAAAGCTAGGGAATAGATAAAACTCTCGCATTGAGTGCAAATGAGTTATTTAATAAACACATCAATGCCTATTAACAGGAAGGAGTTTTATTTAAAACGGTTTTTATTTACGTGATCGCTGCACCGCATTTTCTGGATGCCTTCCAATTTTTTTCCGGAAAATAAACCGCGGATGTATAATCAGCAGATTAGAGGTAAGAACTCGCATTTTTACATATTTTTCGCTTATTATTTTAATTGTTATATAAACCATATTTCGTGAAATAAATACAATAAAATGTAAATAATATTGCAATACAGTAGAACATAGCAATGTTTATTTTGTATTTTAAGGTTGTTTTGAAATTGCGTTCATTAAGAATATATATTAAAATGTGAACCTTGAATCTTAATCTTAAAATCCGCCAAGTTTAAATTCTCTATACATGTCTAAAACTTGAATTTTTGATACCTATTGATGTTCTACTTATAGAGATTCCATTGTATTTCAAATTAATCCTTTTCCTCATTAATTATTTTATTTATTTAATTGCTTTGATTAATATATAGCTTTAGTTTAGCAATAAAAAATATCAAATGAAAAAATTAAGCTTTATATATTATAACACCAATAATTATCCTTAGGTAAAACTCAATCAGATCCTAACCGTATTTCTAATTTATAATATCTAAAAAGTTCTCAAAATATTTAAATAACTTTTATATTTCGTCAACTATGAGTTTTATTTACTAGCAAATATCTCATTTGGTATTTTAGGATCCGTTTTACAATTGCAATGCTACATTTATATTTCCTAAGTAATATTTTATATAAAGTCTTATAAAATGCATTTTTTTTGTAAAAGTGTGCTAAGATTAAGTGGACTGTTTGCTGATAGTACATTCCTTCTAAATATACCAATGACGATACATGACGTTGGCTCCCTGACGAGATATCCACGTCAGCAAACAGCAATTATTGAATCACGCGCCCGCCTCCCATACTAAGATGTTACAATGTTCAACTACAAATATTGTTAGCTCTCCGTTATAAACATAACTAATATTCTACTACAGATTAGTGTATCAAAAATAAACTTGTTTGATGTTTTTTAAACTGCCGTTGTAAAAATAAGTTTAGAGTTATTTTGGTGTACAGAACTGAATCCTTAATTTCCTGATTATGACACTGTGTCATATACTATCGCTTATTTAAGAGAAAATATACGTTTTCCTTTCAAGATAATGTCAAACTTATACTATAGGCAAAATATAATATTAAATAAAAATCAATATTCCCTTTTGAAATTATAAGTAACTAAAAATTATTCTTTCATTTTACTAACTGTAAAATAATCGCATCAATCTTAAGATGCAAATTTTTTTAGCATAATCATGTTAAACCCGTAATTTGGCATATTTTCCAAAGAAAGTGATAAGATAAGTCTTATCAAAGAAATGTCATTAGTTTAGCCTAATTTTAGTGACCTAATGATAGTAAAAAGATAACGCGGCATATCACATTACCTAAAATTCATCATAATAACTTTATTTCTCATATATTAAAATTATATATAATTTATCATTTATCATAATAACTTGTAAGATATTTTTGAACAATGGTTTGAAATGTCTTCTACAATTTATAAGATGGAAAAAGCAGTTTCTCGTGTATCAATTGCTTACAATAATAAATAATGGTAAATTTATTTAAAATTATACGTCCTATGTATTTAATTTTAAACAATATTGCTTGTTAAGTGCTTTGCTGATCGCGAGCCTCCAATAGAAAGAAACCGGCTCCGTGAGTCATCGGCGTAAGGTCTTGTCTCTATGGACTGGGCTTCTACCCACTAGGCCTATGTCTGTAACAACTTTGCATTTGCGAATATCTTAAGAAATATGTTCTCTAAATACATTTTAGATCTTTTTGCACTTTCAATTTAATTTAATTGTATTGTTAATTTAGGTAATATAGCTATAGGTAATATAGCTTACATATAATATTATATGTAAGCTATGGTTGTGTGGAGTATGATTTTATAGTTATGTTTCAATAATAAATAAAGTAGAAGACTTTTGTTCTTGATCTCCAGAATCTTGGCGAAAGTTGAGGATTGTCGAAAAACGTGTTTTTGATATCGCCTTAACGACCTTGCAGTGAAACTAGAAGCGGCAACTTAAGGCATTAGGACTCAATGAAAAATAAAACAGGTACTAACCTGTAGTGTATGAACTCAACAAGTCTGGACATGAATCTCAGAGGCGCATGCCCTCCGAGGGACCTCGTCACTCGTGCGATAAACTCGTTTATAGAACATAATTATTTTAATTTAATATCGCCATGCAAGTCAATTGCTCAAGGATATTCCGATAATTGTTATTTTTAAGTTACAAAATAGCAAGCAACTCTTTTAATAGTTGTTATCTCTTTACACAGACGCATTTGTTAATGTATGTAATATGCCACGTCCAACCACGCGATTTAGATCTTTCGGTATTATACAATAAGTTTCACCATTTCTGTGATTTTCTCTTTATATAGCTCCAAACTATTGTGCACTTTTTATAATCAGTGAGATTACACGGGTTCGCTAAGTTCAATGAGATTTGTCGTGCGAATACAATCTTGACGTCACACGTACTGTATAATTTAGCTAAATACGAATATTTTTCCTAAAATAAGGTATAGATTAGTTTGGGGTAAATATACGCTGGCAAAAGAAAATCATTTTTAATCGATTCAAAATCTGTAGTCAATTTAAGAAATGAATTGAAAAATTGTCAATACCCATCCATCGGCCATCATCAGTAATTGACACGCCTCAACACGCCAATTTGCTGACGTCACGGAAATTTGTTTTCGGTTACTTCTCTGTAACAATGTTCTTCGTGAAAGTGTTCACGTCCCACAAATTTTATTGTTAAATAAGCTATTTATTTTAGTCAGTGGCGGCGTGAACGGCCGCAGCGGAATTTCGGAACCGAGGATCCGTTAGTTGGTCGCCACTGCGACACGAAGAAACCCGGGAAGCGTCCGAAGGCGAGCCTGCATAGCGACAGGCCAGATACTGGTGTCCAGGTGGCGCGTCGTTCAAGACACCGCGGCGCGACCCTCAACATTATTTACACACAAGGAAAATTCGAGATAGACTGAGTCACCGCTGTCGACGTTGTCATTGACTGTGAAAAAATTTCTACCATTTTTTGATCACGAAAAGTGTCGTTACACAGCCACTTACCTCGCTAGGTATAAATCCACGACCCTATTTATTAATGATCCAGCTGTGGCCTTAATCACTGGCCTCACTGCATAACACCGGAATAAAGTGACACTAGAAGCACAAGCCGATAGGATTGCAC
The DNA here is from genome assembly GCA_018230265.1 of Delias oraia. NCBI lineage: Eukaryota > Metazoa > Arthropoda > Insecta > Lepidoptera > Pieridae > Delias > Delias oraia. Next base: position 17,852 of record DWCF01002148.1, on the reverse strand, counting down.
GGTGGCACAGCGGCGCGTGCTTCGGGTCGACTGTCGCGCGCTCGCTCACCGAACTCAATGCGCCGGCGCCCCATTTGGGTCACTGTCATTTTCTGGGGGGGGGCGGAGTGCGGCCGCGCGGCTCTCGATATTGGTGTCTCGCGAATGTTTCACGGCTCACGATTAGGCTGAAACATGCGCATACATTGTTTTTCATACCGACCAACGCTTATTCTACCAAAGGTTTCCTCTAATATACCTTCATTGAAAGAAAGACGGCTCTTTGGCGGATTCTAATATGAATTATCATTTTCTCCAAAGTTTTATAAATTTAAAATGTCAAAGACATATTGCTGTGCTGTTGTACCGATGGTAACACTGTCACGCGGCGCGCGCGTTTTCTTCCGACGTGCACTAATGGGCTGGATCCATCATCGTCATCATTTCAGTCGTAGGAATTTCATGCATACCTGTCGGAAGCGAACTGTATCCAGCGTTTTCCGGCGACCTTTATAAGGTCATCTATCCACCTTGTGGGTGGACTTCATACGCTGCGCTTGCTGGTCCGTGGTCTCCACTCTAACACTTTTCGGCTCCATCGGCAATCTACTCTACGTACAACGTGGCCTGCCCATTGCCACTTTAGCTTGCTAAATCGGCGGGCTATGTCGGTGACTGTAGTTCGTCTATGGATATCCTCATTTCTGTTTCGACCACGGATCTGGATAACGGTAGATCCATCAACGCCACTAATCTTGTGAGTTTCATTATGAAATGAAATGCAATAAAATAATTATGAAATATTTTTATTCAAGATTAATACAAAAATGCAGCTCGTTGAACGTCAAAATCAAATCTACAACTGGTTCCAAGCTAAGCCCACTGAGAAAAACCGGAGAAATACTCAGTGGGTGTTATTTTTTGCTCTTGTGAGATACTTACAATATAAAAATATATAACAAAAAAAATCTCTGAGAATATCTGGTAAAAACACCTTATATGCAAGACATGACAACAATTACAAAATAAGTTAGGATACCGGGAAGCTGTTCTAACAAACATTTTCACTACAGATCTTACAGGTACAAAGCCACATTCAAAATTATATAGTAATCGTTTTGAAGAACTTATAATATTGATATAACATTTAATATGGCGTAATTAATTTACCTTGTATGAATTTATGAATTATGAATAGAGTCTATATCTTTAAAAGATATCCGTCAAAAACTCTATCAAAAAGAAATATGAAAATTTAGTTTATCAAACGTCAATTTAAATTTACAAATATATAAAATAATATATATTATATAAAATATATAAAATAAGTACTAGACCTATTATATAATTTTTTAGTTTAATTTTCATACTATTTACATTTGGATATTTAATTATATAACATTATTTGTTGTAACTAAGCAAATATTTTGGACTCTATTGTTTTTTCCTTATCGATAAACATTTACCACAATTTTGTTAATTATACTTTACCTTAATAACCTACAGTCACACGCATTCATTGATTTTCATAAAATATTTACATTTTCCTTGTTATTTATAAGTTCAATTTATAAAGATATGGTCACTTAGAATGAGGGACCTTTCCTGAAAATGCTTTGAAAATGTCTATACTTTAGTATCTACGCTACGTCTGTAATTGAAATTATCTATACTAACAGTAAAGAATCAAAACTAATATAAAAAGTAATAATCGTTTAATTTTTGAACCCTTATTCTTCAGTTTATATCCAATAAGTAGTACCGATAAATCATAGACAAATACAGAGTTTAGGGCAGCAAATCTTTATTGAGGTCTCGAGTGATTCATGCTCATGAACTCATGACTTCGTTACGTGTTTCGTGTATGAATCTATCCCTAAGCCATCCAACGCATTATAAGCATGTCAGCTGTTGTTAGATCATTTAGAAATTCAATTAGGTTTTAGTACGATCACCTGTAAAATTAACGCGTATTCTTCTTCTTATGTATCTATATGTGGTCAAACTTCTGCCAGGGTTAGTATGATATTTACATAAAAACAGATAGATAATCAAAAAAGAATATAAAACAAAATTACATTTATCATTAAATTATAGAGATACAACTTAGGTATAACTATGAACTAATATTTTAACCAAAGATTATTAATAATATAAATAATATATTGTTAATATAATTATTATTATTCTTAATAATAGAATAGAGGTAGAATAGAGATTTTACAATATAAGTATGAACTAATAACAAAGATTATAAATTATAAATATAAAATATTTTTTTTAAATGTAAAGAGAATGTATTTACATCAAATATTTTATAAAATTATATAATAACTCATATGACGGATATACTACTAGTCTTGGATTCACTTGTTTGATAAAAAACATGTAAATAGTTTCTAAAAGTACCCAACCTCTTTTGAATTATTAAAATAGTTGATATATTACGAGATCTATTAAGTTTTAAATACGTATTTATAACTTTTGTAATCTATTACAGTTAATATCGTTTCAAATGATTAATTAAATCTATACTCAGCATGTAAAAGTAAGTCTACACGATATGTATGAAACTGTGTACAAATAATATAGAATAAGAATATATTGATGTATAGAAGTATAAGCTAAAATTAACTATGACTAAATAGAGTGTCGTAAGATAACTGATTGATAGTCCATTCACAAGAGAGCCAAGGCGCCGCGGAGTCTCCATAGCAACCGACTGGTCGAGAAAGTGCCTAACTGTGAGCCCAATCAAGATGTAGAATGTGGCCCAGATATTGTTCACAAGCCACCTTAATAAACTAACGAGATAACGATGTCAATAGAATGTCTTTACAATTTATGACTGCGCAATATAATGTGAAAGCAATAGTTATTGTACAGTTTTATTTAAATGTTAGTGGATATCAAAAATAATATTTTTTTATTCTATTGTGGAGAACGGAGCAGGTGGATCTCCTATATGGTAAGAGAACACCGCCGCCCATGAAAAACCGCGCCACAGTTCGCACATTGATTGTGTTGCCGACTTTTTAAGCATTAATCGGCACTTTTAAGGGCCTCCGATATCCTCACATTCTGCGAAACACAGTACTAGTTTCGTTCCACGTTGAGAATTGTGTGAGCATGTGGTATCAATTCGGACGAGCCGGCCCAATGAGTGCGTCAGCAAATAATTCAGCATGGCTCTCCCACGGATGAAAAAGTTTATGAAGGAGTTAAAATATTAAGTAGACTTGGGATATGACATTAATCAGTATCTATATATATATATATATCAATAAACAAGTATATATATCAATATAGTATATATATCAATAAACAAACGTGTTCCTACAGCGATTTAAAATATTTATAGCCTATAGTTTTCTAATTAACGATTATAAAATCAACTAAAAAACATTTTATTTATAAAGCAATATAATTATGAAATAATTAACTAAATATTTAAATTAATTAGATACACATTGATAGATAATAAATTATAGGATACGTAAATTTCTAGCCAAATCAAATATTTATAAATAAATATAGGTATTTGTGTGTAAAATTAAGAATTCAAGTTATTTACAATGAGGATTTATAAGATTGTCTCATAATTTTTACGCAAATATTTTATAAACATAGATTATGATTTAATATGGAATTTATTATTAAATTAATAGTCAAAATTCATTTAATTTTTTGAGTTCGATGAAAGATTTAATTTTGAAAACGTACCTAAGTTATTTGTCTTTCAAGCGGTAGTGTGCCTATATAATGTTTATTTTAATAAAAAAATTTCATTTCATGTATCTGTAACAAAAGTTGGTTACTTGGCTAAATATCTAGAACTAATTGTCCAAATTATAAACTGAATTGCTATTTCGTCCATTTATCTTTTATTTTTTCTATTTTATAGCGGATAACGGAGCAGGTGGATCTACTATATGGTAAGAGAAAACCGCCGCCCCTGAAAAACCGCGCCAGTCCGCGCATTGGTTGTGTTGCCAGCCTATTACGTCACTTAAGCGGCACTTTTTTAGGGCCTCTGATATCCTCACTCACTCTGCGAAACACAGTACAAGCACCGTTTCATGTTGAGTTCTATTGTCTGGCCCAATTAGTGCGTCAGCATATGCCTCAGCTCTCCCACGCGTGATTTGGAGTATTCAAAATTTTCAAGATATATCATAAAATTATCGTTCTGCATAAAACATAGTCTTAAATGTCTGATGTGTTGTGAGAAGTAATAAAACTCTACTAAAGTCAGTATTTAATACGAATTCCTTGCCAATGATATTAAGTACATTGGAAGTGATAAATAGCTTATAAATTATATTGATTTACTTGCTGCTATCAAAAGCTGAACTTCTGACCTGGCCGTTTCTTGGAATCTTATCAGATACTGACTAATATATAATAATAATAATAATAATTGTGCAATTAGTAACAAAAGCTTATTATTTACTTTTAATCTCTGGTGCATCATTATGCTCAATCAAACGGCATAATAGGACTGTAAATGTTCTCTAAAAGATTTATATTTTAATATAGTCAGTAGGTACCCACATGCTATGTACATTAAGGAATCACAAAGAAAAAGTTAACCCAATAACGTGGATTTTTAACTGAAGCTATAAATATATTTGTAATTATGATCAATAATAAAAAATATTTTTATATAAATACTCTTTACTTTAACAACAACCCCTTTACCTATGGTCTTATAAGTACGATTGATCTTTGGAAACTTTAGAATCTATCAATAAAATGAGTGACCTATTGCAACAGTTGAAAAATTGTTGAAAAAATCTTTAAAATTTTAGATAGGTAAGATATTTTTAAATCAACCACAATAATAAATTAACTGTGATTAGTAGGTAATTTTTCCGCATGGTTTGAAACACAATTTGTTAGTTACCAGTTTGTTAGTTAGGTTATCTAATAATTAAAAGAGAAATACCTGCAGCCATCTCTTGAATGTACAAATATGGATACAGCAAACTCGTCACAACAGAATAAAAACTTATCATAGACAAGCAGAGACAAGGCATACGTAAGCGGTGATGACGGTTGGTATAAATATGCTAAGAGCTAATACTTGAATCATTGATATGAATTTAGAACTGTTTGACAACATATTACGAACGATGCAGGTAATTATCTGATTGAAAAAAGGCGCGGCAAAATGATGGCTGGTTGGGCTTAGCACCGCCCCCTGACTCACCCGCCGCTACCACCCAAAGAACAAGACAACGCCCCATCGCTCCAAGTTTAATTTTACAAAATATTGAATGTTTATAATTGAAATACTGCCGGTGTAAGGATTAGAAAAAAAATTCGTGCTAACACACAATTTCAGTGCCGCGATGAGTCACTAACCTGTATTTGAATCTTGTTTCTAACATCCGTGATTTTTTCGGCCTGTCTAAAAACACGGTAGGCCTTGGCTAGGCCGAACTTAACTAGTAGATTCAAGGCGATCTCACGTGTTCCTTGTTCATTTCTCACTAACTGACGTAGCACGGCTTACATTAACTCAACTTCCACTTTTGATATTTGCGAATTTACTTCACTATGCCTGATGTAAAATAAAACTTTTTGCCTCGTATTTACAATATTCTGACCTTTAATATAGCTTAATCAGTACTCTATTTTTAAAACTGATAGGTTAATGCAAAAAGTGTAATGTCACTAAATGATCATTTTAGATAGATTTCATTTATTATGCTTAAGAACTGATATTAATTAATCCAGGTTCAGCTAGTATAATCCATATAAATGTTTATTTTCATAGATTAAAAGGCACCTGTTGCAAAAATTAATTGCTTGCATTTCCTACATGTTAACTTTTTAATGGGAATTAAGCGGTGAATTCAACTTAGATGTATGTAAGGCAGGTGAGGTGACTCACAAAATGACGTCATTTGAGGTCCATTTTTTACGTAAGGTTAAAAAATAACGAGCTACCTTTAACGGAATCCGAGAACTTTTTAATTTTGTGAGTCTTCATGAGTCCTTTTAATTTTGAAGTATTTTATTGGTTTATATATTAATTTTTCTACATGTAGAAATATCATTTTTTATAGGTTCAGGAGTTTAGATAAATTGTGTTTATTATGTTTATAAAAGCGTAATACTGTCTTTATATTTATTAAAAATAATTTATTAAACGTTATGAGAAAATTTCTGTGTAAATCCATCATATTTAAAGATAAGAAATAGATGAGGTAAGGTATTTTATTTTTCAAATAAACCAACTTGTAATTATTAATTATTTCAATAAATATCAAAGCAGATAAAACGAAATTTTACTAAGATTTTTGTTATAATTATCAATCTAATAGTTTAAATCTTGAGCATAATATTATCTTAGCTTACTTGTGTGATTAGTGAGATTTTGTACGTATACGATTTTTTAAATAAAATACACTAAATGAAATTCGGCTGCGCATGCAATCTCTTCTCGGTCGGGTGCAGGTCGTTGACCACCAAACCGCGTTAATGCGCCATCTTGGATTCGTCACGGAGCGCGCGCATTTTGTCTTTGCCGCACTTCTCTAGGCTCAAAATATTGCGGCATTATCATAATTTAATATTAAAGAGCCTACTACACGTTATTCGACGTGATTTTAATAAATAATCCGGATAACATTAAACTTAAAGTTTTATCTTCTGTGCCTATTTAATTAAAATACACAGTTTTAACATTTTTTCTGTTATCATTCTATTTGTAAAATTCGTAGTTTATTGACGTCAAATACTATGGTTATATAAAAATTTTAATTCGTTCGGTTACTTATATAACAAGATACATATAAATATGTATGGATATACAATCTATCTTGCGGCAATAGACCTGGTCTTGGTCTCGGTCTTGGTCTTGCGCTCCAAGTCTTGGTCTTGGTCAAGACCAAGGTCTTGCAGCAAGAGTCTTGCAAGTCTTGCATTTACTTATTAGACTATTGCTATTTATTGAAGTTTACTACTTATTTACTAAGTTTTTCAATACACAAAAGTCTTGCAGGCTTAGTCTTGTCCTTGCGTAAGTCTTGCAGGGTCAGTCTTGGTCTTGCGTCTTGCAGAAGTTAGGCGGTCTTGGTCTTGGTCTTGCATTTCCAAGACTCTTGCGTCATGCGTCTTAAATTGGGCAACACTAAATCTAAATGAAATTGTATAAATGATATTGTAAGTAGGAAGGCTAGTATGTTTTCAATAACAAGAAAAACTAGCATTGGAATGTCCGGTGTGCGGCATAGGAACAATAAAAAACGAATTTATTAATTCTTATTGTATTTATTATTACGACAATGCAATTAATAATTTGGGTACACACCCTATCGATTTTGGAACACTATATGTTTATTAGGTATTATATATACATAGGTATACATGTATAATTTAAGGGTTTTTGCCACATATAGAAGATTAATATAAAAAATATATAAAAGCCATTATTGCCATATATAAAAGATCTAATATATATTAGATTATATATACATGTAAGAAAGTTTTGTGCGCTTTGCCAGAAAACTGTGCAATTAGATAAACTTGAAATTTGATATAATTAAAGTTATAGGAAGAAAAAAAAGCCCAAAATATTATTTCTTTTCATATAAAATAGATTAGAATAACTACTACTTGGATGTCACAACATACACCCATATATGTAATACAATATATAATGGTGGAATTGGTATCAATTGATAAGTAACCAAAAATACATATAGGTGACATTCCACGTGCAAATACGAAACTAGTCGTACTGCATTCACGACTCGCCCTTACCCGTCGGGGCCAGTACCGTTGTTGCTAGGCTGCGATCTTAGAAACGGTTGGCAAGGGTTGACAGTGATCTTCATGGTTAAGCTTCCATGGTTCTTTTCAGATGTGTCCACAGGTTTTTTGGTACATATAGCGGACAACGATGAAGGTGGGTCTCCTATATGGTAAGAGAACACAGCCGTCCATGGAACAACCACATCACGTCCGCGCATTGGTTGTGTTGCCGGCATAAAGTAACAGTAGAATTGTGTTAACATAATTTGAAGGCAAACTATAGACACACAACGCTATATTATTTTAAATTAGGTCAGTCTTTAACAAAATCTTAACGAAGAACTTGATGAAGTTACTGTGAAACGGAAAACAATAGCTAATTGGATACAAATAAGATAAATATGTATGTATGTTTGTTATAATTACGTTCCAGAACTGCCGCATTGAATAGGAAATACTTAGTCATACACATATGTTGTCCTAGCAGAATAGTAAAAGATAATCATAGTATAATTTTATCTGATACTAAATAATCCTTTTTGAGTGCGTAGTTTTCTAAATGACATTATTTTATACATTATTTAGCATCGGATTTTATCATTATCTACTTGGTTAATACAAAGTTTCAACAAAGTACCACATCGATGTTGGTTATGACATTTTGTTCCGTGCCCCATTGTTCTGTGAAATCAGCAGCCTATAAACCAATGCGACTTGGGGACCTATAATAAAAGAGCGAGCCCTAAAAGGACGGCGACGCACCCACGACCTTATCTTACGATTCCTCAGGTGCTACGTCGTAGCATTCAAAGAATTTAATACAATAAACAAAGTATCAGAGCAATTTTTATTATCTATATTGTATTAAAAACAACATGTTTAATCCTAAATCAATCAAAATTCGTAAGTCGTAACCCTAACCGACTACATTCATAGTTGCACGATCTTTCCCACTGGAACTCTCTTAGAGACAGTCATGCGACTTCTAGTTACCAATTTATTACCACTAAGTACATATATTGTACGTCAACAAGAAGCGAAAAGTATTTCTTGAATTTTCTTAGCGATAACCATTTCTTTAGATCTACAGGCTTTATATCCCAATTTACATATGTATTAAGTCTTTGTTAATACGTCAACGTTTAATAACATATAGCTAATTCTTTTAATAAACAGATATTGTGATTCTATTTGGAAGTGTGCCACCCACACTATGGGACATTCTACTGGAGCAGCCGGCCTTGAGGAATGCCGCTAGTGTACTTGCCGACTGAGGTTGCTTACCGCCATATCAGTACCATCTTCACAGAACAACGACCCCGAATCTCTGTGTATTCTAAAAGTTTTATGCAGATAAATTGACCGTTTATAGGATGAAAAATATATATAGCTGTCTTAAATATTGAAATACTATGTTCTTTATGATTAATTATTTATTTGTATTCAATAAAATAATTGCAACATTTTTACTTTTACAAATTTATTATTATTTCCATGCTGAAGCATATGCGGACGCACTAAATGGCCCGGCTTGTCCGAAGTGATACAGAATACAGAATGATCAACGTGATACGGTACTTGTATTATGTTTAGCTGAGTGAGTGAGGATATCGGAGACCCTTCAAAATGCCTCTTTAGTGGCGTAAAAAGCCGGCAACACAACCAGTGCGCGGATTGTGGCGCAGTTGTCCATGGGTGGCAGTATTCTCTTACCATATAGAAGACCCACCTGCTCCGTTGTGTGCTATACTATAAAATAAAAATTATATTAAAAAAGAATGGCAAACAACCAGAATATCACCTAGGATAAGCGGTATTTCTCCCATGGACACCCTCAGCTACTGCAGCGTGGGCCATATAAAATCTATACCCCGGCATATGTGATATAGCCATACTCAAATATAATAAAATAAATAGAAAATCTACATATCTATTAAAGCTTAAGGATTGATAAAAGTACATACGAGGAACTTATACGTAAGAATACTAATATTAACGCTCCAAATCCAATTAATTTTATAACTTTATTTCAATTATTCGCAACAACTTAATTTAATTTCATATAAAAGTCATTTTGTAGTAATTATTTACTAATAAAAATGCATCTGCGTGTAGATTTTTTATTAATTAAAAACTGTTTTTTATAATATGCTGATGTAGGTAACAAACCGCACAAATTCGAAATTCCCAGAAATTGATTCACGCATTTGTGAGAGCGAACCAACCACTGATTCATCATTCGATTCGCTCATTTCATATTACATAAACAAATTTGTTCATCATACAATAAAACTCTTTAGTTACCTAATTTAATAGACTACTAAGTATATTTCATGTAAAGGTCATTTATTTAATGAAAATGGCACATGAGCAGGCTGTCGGAGGCTCAGCTAGATTCAGCGGTACTATGCCCACGGACACCCTTACAGGGCCGCAGGTTATAAGGGATCGTTGCCAGCTTAAAAGGGATTTTTTAAAATCTCTTTTTGTTTTGTTTTTTGGTTTGGAAATACCTGTGCAGGCATGTGTTTCCATAGAGTGGTGGTGCGCAGCTGATGATGAAACTGTATTCTGCCTCGATGTTTGATGATGAAATTTAACTGCAGGTAATAAAAACCTTCTAATATTTCTCTTTTAGCTATGGTTATTGGTTAACAATGATGTAGATGTCGCTAAACTTTTCCCATTCCTCGTGGCATTAAGCTATACCTAGGCAGCCAATTTTCTAATTCTTTTTTATTCTACAGCGGACAACGGAGCAGGTGGGTCTCCTGTATGGTAAGAGGACACCGTCGCCCATGAACAACCGCGCCACAATCAGCGCAATGGGTGTGTTGCTGGCTTTGTACGCAGATTAAGCGTCAATTTTAAAGGCCTCCGATGTCCTCACTGATTCTGTAAACCACAGTACAAGTACCGTTTGAGGACATTGAGGACATTTCCATTTATTTCGCAATTTCCTAAGTTGATATTAATTTCTTTAAACACTATATGTATTAGATTGTATTAAATATACGTATCTCTTGGTTTGTTTAAATTTACTGTTAAATCACGTTAAATGCAGAGTTTATCATAAAAAAATATATATTATATGATATATTATATTATTATATTGATGATAGAACAATTTGACAAAACTCAAAGAGTGTCTATTTGAGTATTGTCAAATAAGAATTTTGTGAGTACATAATAAACTTAAATGATTATTATAAGATGACAATTGACAACGTCATCAAAGATCAGATAATGGCGCGGTTGTCCATGGGCACCGGTGATCTAAAATAAGGTTTTATTATGTATTAAATATATTTACAGATTTAATATTTAAATTTGTACGTTTAAATTCTGAATCAAATAAATGTAATTAATTTTAATTTGGTAAGTAAAAATGGCGATAGAGATAAAAGTTGTTTTCATAAAACATTTATTTTAGGGAATATTTGAAAACAGTTGCTTGGAAAATATATTAACATAATATAAGTATTAAGAACTGCTAACGTAAATTGTGTACTTAGTTTTAATTGGCTATGTTTATATTTTGTGGCGTCAATGAACCACCTGCAGACCGGAACGAACAGTAATGTTATTCTTAAGAAGTCTTATTAAATATCAAAACTCATGACGATTTAGAAAGACGTTTCTTTTCGGTTTACAATTTACTTGCCTAGATATTAATTTATCCTAATGTTTGAAGCCATATTAATTAGATTCATTGGTTATTAAAGGGACTAATAAAGATCAAGACTAGTTTCGATCGTTACCAGCGCACAGACAGGCGAGACGATACAGGACTATTTAAACAGTAATACAGACAATATTTTAACTAGAAATAATAAATCCTACTAATATTAAAAACGTGGAAGATTTGAAGTATGAATGGATGTTTATTACTCTTTCACACAAAAACTAATGAACGGATTTTAATGAAACTTTGCAATAATATAGCTTATACATCAGAATAACACATAGACTGTGATTTATAATGAAAATATGTAAATTGGCTGAAATATAATAAAATGTTTATGTAAGTCAGACGCACTAGGTGGCGTAGCGGGCAGAGCGACATCTGGCGAGTGAAAATACAGATTACTGGGACCACGTTAACACCCGCATTTACCGGAATTGGAGGTAAGTTAACCTATTGCTGTCGCAAAACTCACTCCAGTGAGCTTTGACCGGCCGCTCGAGTTGCCTCCGTTCCCAAAACGGCTCAAGCCAACGTTTCGTGTCTCGCAGGAGACGCACTGGCGCTAGTCGTGGCAAAATTCAATTTCTGGGAGAGCCTGAGGCTCGCCACAACCACCGCAGTCCATGGACAACCGCACCACAGTCCACGGATTGGTTGTATTGACAGCTTTTAACGCCACTTAAGCAACATTTTTAAAGGCCTCTGATATCCTCACTCAGTTCAACTACCACATCACGATGAGTGTTTTGTGAGCTCGTATCACTTCGGATGAGCAGGCCCAATTAGTGCGTCCGCATATGCTGCAGAATGGCTCTCCCGCGAGTGAAAACTACAAAACTTTCAAGTCAAATTCAAAGATTCCAAAATCGACTGTCTTTACTTAATTCAAAACATTTTGGAAGCTGTTAGAAATCTTTCAACTGTTTCGATCTGTCTGTATAAGAAGAGGGGAAGTATAGACAGCGCGGGGCGGGGAAGGGAAGGCCGTGTTACGTCACGCATCCGGGTTCGCGGCCGGAATGGCGCGGCGCGGGCTCAGGGCACGCGCATCTCGTTGCTCATGTGATGAAATTGGACTAGTGCATACTCATTGCAAGCTTTACATAAAACATAATGCATATCATTTGGACTCACAAACGAATAAATTACCTCTTTACTATAGAGAAGTATAATCCTAAATATTTATTATGGATGGAAAAGTCTTAATATGTTGGGAATAGAGAAATGTATTCAGACTTTTTTGATGGAACAATCTACTTGGAAATAATGTTTTGTTTATAGTTTATAGAATACCACAAAAACGTTTCTGCAGTCTCTATGGTCTCAGAGAATCATGATTCATATCATAATTGACTCATATTTCTTATCGAATAGTAGAGATAGCAATAATAGCTTATTGCTATCACACTTTGTAATAAACTCTCCTAAGATTTAGCTATTTTAGGACGAAAAATGAAACTTATTTGACACCTGTGGTACTTACCTACATGTATTGTTAGGTATATCTCTATAATCGACATATAACATATTTATTAGGAATGTTCTGGGTAGTAAAGCAATGAATTTAGTTATTTAATATAAAATTTTATTACAATTAGTGTTCTATTAAAAGTTCGACAAAAATATTTTTAATCTGTCTCCTGTACCTATTATTCTTTTATAGTAGGTAGCAAGGGGAAATAACAAGGGTTATTTATATATTGAGATTTTTATTCTAGAAACTATTTCAATTTAAACTAAAAGTCTAGTTTTAGACAACATTCCAATTTTAATGACCGGATGAAATGTTTTTTGGCGTATGTCCAGTGGACATGCATTTTTGTTCCGCGCATGGGCCATTTACAAAAACTTACGCGTTTGCCACATTGAATAGTTGAACTAATTTATGTTTTATTATGTTTGTGTAACAACACAATAGTTTTAGAGAATCTTCGTTCGTAAATATTATATTTTAAAATAGAGAAATATTTAACACAAAAATTTGCTTCTTCCTTTCTTACTACTTTATATCATGAAATGGTTTAACAATTCGGTCTTAATTACTTAATTTAATAGAAGCTTTGCAAGTTCGTATGTATATGAAAAGACGCGTAAATCTTTCTCTTAATAAAAGCAGAAGAAGCAATTTAAGTAATTTTTCTTCTCACAGAGTTGCATGATTACGGTCAGCAGTGTTTTCAAACCGAATTGACGCATTTAATTGTACGTATGGTATGGATTCATTAATGATATTACTCTCATTTCATCACTCATGCAGCGAAACACAGTAGAAAAATTTCAAGTATAATTACCATTTCACACTGACTATTCTGTGAGCCCGCGGTATCATTTCGGACGAGCCGTCCCAATTAGTGCGTTAGCATATGATTCAGCATGTCTGTCCCGCGGGTGCGACAGTATTAAGACACTCGGCCGACCACTATCAGGCCCTTCCAGAGACCGTATAAATTATAATTTATAACTATTCGGACTGGGATTCGAACCCTCTACCTATGCCTTCATGATAGGCTTATGAAACCATTTAGTTACGGGGCTCTCAAAAAATTTACATAAAATGTGTAATTTTCCAATATACAATAGGATCTGGATCAAGGCAGGGTCATATCACGTGTGGTCTCTATCTGGCATGTGGCATAGTGTATCACTTATCTAGCAAGAGGCGGCAATCCGTGGGAAGCCTTAGTTCCGGCTGTGCCACTTGCGTCCCGCCTTTCACCGCGCAAGGTCGCTCCGCGGCCGGGCCACTTTCTTTTATATAACACTCGGACGGATCTGAGACCCCGAATTCATCGAATGACGTCACTACTGAGTGATTAACCTCCAATATGCTGACATAGTTTAGCGAAGCCAGAGATTATATGGGAGTGTAACGCAATCTATTATTCAACAATTCTAGATGTTACGAGGCGTGTTCTACAGATTATATATCATCAATAGAATACGTTAATAGAAATTTTAATGATTCATCAAACTAATGGCATGACGGTATTCTATACCATATTCAAGTTACCATTGTAAAGTTTACGTCTATGTAGGTACAGTAAACAACTTCAACGGTTTAAAACGGTAAACAACGGATTGCGTTAGCGAGATTAATCAGTAAATGCTATAAAATTAAATTTGACACAAGACAATTCTAAGAGATCCATTAATTAAGTGCATCTTTATATATTATATAAGTACGTGTATTAAAATATACGTAATATATACCCCGTAATATATAATCATTAATATTTCCATACTAATACAAATACGTATATAATACATATTGCCAAAATACATAAATGTTAGTATTGCTTAAAATTTACGAATAGAGTCAGGTAGAGAGCCTCGTAGCTTAATGGTTTTAAAAGTGTATCTACCATGAAACGACAGGTATCGGGTTCGATACCGGTCCGGACAATTATAATTTAATTTATAATTTATTCGGTGTCTGGAACGGCTTGACAGTGGCCAAACAAGTATCTTAATTCTCTCGCACCCGAAAGTCATGCTGAAGCTTATGCTGTCGCATTATTGATCCGACTCGTCCGAAGTGAAACGGTACTTGTACTGTGTTTCGCAGATTGAATGAGTATCGCTTAAGAGTGGCGTAAAAAGCCGGCAACACAACTAATGCGTGGACTGTGGCCTTACCATATAGGAGACTCACCTGCTCCGTTGTCCACTATAGTATTAAAATAAAGGTACAATAGTAATAATAAGTATGGTACTACATATTTGTATTGTATATCAAGTGAGTTTATTTGGAAGTTGCTTTCTCTGCAAACCATTTTAATGTGCTCTTGGAAATCTTAATTCAATATCATAGCATATTTGAGATTTTTTTAAATTATACTCATTTTATATTTGTTATCTATTTTTAACATTATTTGCTACATAATTTTCTAATTATATTCATATAAGACGCATTAACGTTTCGAATAGAACATTTTGCAAAAATGCTAAAGATTCGAAAGTGATTGCACATCCGCAATGTACCGGAACTGAGCGACTGAACGTTGTTATATCATCACTAAAATATTAATAGTGAAATTTATGTTCTTTCTATTGTTATATGCTACTAATACTAATACTATTTGTAGAAAGATGCTCTTACCTAAAGTGAACGCCATGAAGCATTAGTAATTTGCTAGTTATTACTTTTTAATATACTATAGCAGATATAAAAAAATGAGGTAGATTAGATAAATAGATTGGATGAAGTACATAATATATGTTTAATTTTTCCCATTAAAAAATAAATAAGTTCTACCGAAATAAGTTCTAGTTTTTATTTAGTATATTATCTATGGTCGTGTGTGATTATTGAGTTTCTTATATAAAGTTTTGTCCAGAAAGTCTGGGACATCTTGTAAAATATCTATAACATCATTTATTTGAAGAACTACTTGTACTTAAAATAATATTTTGTACTTGTAATTCTTAACTCTCAATTTTTCATTGACAATTGACATTCGAGTTCTTTTATAAGATATAACTTTATTAAATTGTTATTTTATAATAATAGTAAAGACCATTTAAAAGCGTTTCAAATTTTATTAATTTCTATATAAATGCATTTTTAAGGAAATGTATTTTGTGGACATGTAAATTTGTAAAATTTCATCATACGTCCCGTTGTACAAGTCTGTGATGAAGACTTAATGGTCTAAACAATTGTCTAATCTATAGCGTTTGACTATAAATATTCAAGAAGGTATAAATTAACGAAATTAAATTTATTAAGACATATCTTTAGACATTAAGTAGTAACCTGCAAATATATAAAAGTTTAAAATTTTATTTATAGTCTTTCGTTTTAGTGAGGTTATAATAACGTTAAAATTGTGTGTGTAAACATGGAGCAAGAGCATTTTCCTAATGTTGGAGAAAAAACAGATGATTCTACTAATCATAAATGTTCTATCACGTAAGTAATATAGCCATATCCATTTTAATTGGGATGCTAACACACATTAAAGGCATATTTACCTTCAAGGTGTTCCAATGTCCCCGAAGGGTTGTTTGATTCTTCAGCTGCGAAAAAACATTTTAGCAAATTTGGAAAAGTACAGAAGATTCGTCTTCTGCCTAAAAAACAAATGTGCATTGTAGAGTATGAAGAAGAAGCATCAGTGCGAAGAGCTTTATTAAATGCTGGCGCTTATGACGGATTCTTGTTCGACGTCACCAGGACGAAGACAAGAATGTAAGAATACTACTTATTTACACAGTTTTTTCATAATCTTTATTTCACTGCTGATACTAATTCACTAAACAAACAAATGTTAAAGCTAAATAATAACAAAACTGGACCATGTAAAACATTTTCAGTAATTCTAATACATACTCCAGATCTAATAGCCCTTATTTAAACAACATGTTAATAGTAGGGTGGGTATAAAAAGGTGTATTTATAATTGTTATATTGTAGTTGAAATAAAATAGATTACCAATAAAAATTACAGAAACATACATTTAAGCATTTACATTTTGCCATAATGTTTTATATAGATACAGTATAAACAGATTATAATTACATCATTTACAATGACCAATTGGTCACAATAGCCTGATTGTATGGTCCCATCCAACCATCAAAACAAACAATACTAAATTTTAACAATATACAAAAATTTAAGACAATGTTTAATACTGATGATACACATATCTTTAGGAATATGAAACTTAAAATGCAAAAAATAAGCTAGAAAAGGCAAAAATATATAACATTCTGAGCTAAAAAAACAAACTAAAAATAACTGGTCCCAGAGGACCTGCATGTAAGCAGCTAATTACATTTTGTATTCTAATTACATATTTCTTAATAAATATTTTTATTTATTTTCTAACATAACTATTGTACTTGTGTATATGTATTGCTTATAACAGATATAACCTCAGCAAATATACATTCCCTTCAAAGTTGCTTCATCGGGTTTTTACTGTAATTATTATTTTGAAAGTGAAGATACCTGATAATGTTTTTAAGAATTATTAAAAAAACTTGTGATTATAAGTAGGTAGAAGATGTAACACAATGAGTAAAATTGATTTTACAGAAGAAGGAAAAGCAAGAGAGATGATGATCCTGACTGGATTCCAGATTCAGATGTTGAAGAAGAGTTGTCTGCAATGGGAGGTATTGCTACATATAGAGTACCAAGGCAAAAACGTGGGTATTTTACTTATTCTCATAACACTTAAACTTTTAGTTACACTCAGTTGTTTATAAAAAAAATCATAAACAAGTTATAAGCTTTATGTCCTAGAAATTCTTAATTTTTATTTAACTTGCCTATTGTATGTTTTTTTTTAAATATTATATTAAATGTAATGTACCTTATGCACCAGAAATAAGTCACTGTGTTTCACAGAGTGAGTGAGGATATCTCTTACCATATAGAAGACCCACTTGCTCCGTTGTCCGCTATACTAT
>DWCF01002147.1:0-25545 GCA_018230265.1 Delias oraia | reverse complement strand
AGTAAGATAGTATTATAACACTGTCAAGCCCTTACAGAGACCGAATAAACTATAAATTAAATTATAATTGTCCCGACACGGATTCGGACCCGAAAGCCACATTATGGTGGCGATGGCACGGCCTCACGATCGATACTCATCAAATGACTATAAATCTGCCCGCATACAAAAATAATCCTCACCAAATCATACACACATATCTCTCAGTTATGATTCAGTTTTTTTATGAAAATAGGGAGGCGAACGAGCAACAAGCTTACGTAGGATAAGCGGTCCTCTGCACATGGAAAGCTCCAGCCCTTGCTAGGCCTTGGTGCGCCGCTGGCCTTTTAGCGATAGATATGCCCTTTTATCGAAGGTCTCCAAGGACTTCTTCTAATTAGTTTGCGGCACGAAATGCCTTAATAAGCGGTCAGTTGTGCAACAATAAACATCGAGGTGATACGGATAAAACGAGGTACGACGGTGAAATTCAACTGCAGGTATTAATTTAAACACCTCCTCAAAACATTTCCCGTGATAAATGAAGATGGCAGAAGATGCTGAGGGGAAATAAACGTCTCTACGCAACGCCAAAGAGTCAGGCTGACCGGAATGTCGGATCGTTCGTGCCTCAAACTATTTAAAAAATCTAATCTTTTCTTAGCATTATTTATTTTAGCAACAAATTTAGATAAGCGAGAGAATCAGAATATTTTTTTTATTATATAGCGGACAACGGAGCAGGTGACTCTCATCGATGGTAATACCATCCTTGAACATCCATGAACAACCACGCTACAAGCCACCGTTTGGATGAGTTGATTGCTTTTGACGTCGCTTAAGATGTATAGGTCACGTAATGTGCTTTCAGAAACAGAGAACCTACAAGTATTCATTCAAGCTGGTATTCTGTGGCAACATTCAAACAATTCATCATAATCATCATCATCAGCCCATTCAAATCCACTGCTGGACATAGGCCTCCCCCAAAGAAGCCCACCCGCTGCGATCTTGAGCGATCTAGATCCGGCAGTTGCCCGCAACTTTCGTTAGATCGTCTTTCCATCGTGTGGCGGGACGACCTACTCTGCCATTTAAACAATTAAATACATTCTTTTAAGAACAACAATGTTTATAAAGAAAATGTTACTAATCTATACGAATCTCGTGTTTACACAGATCGCTAAGTAATATGTAATAGCATAAGAACTTCTCATACAAAAAACAGCCAACGGATTTTGGTGACACATTTAAGCACGTCAGAACATACACATGGGGCGATATTAGTGGGCACTGACCGTACATCTGCTAAACTCAATACACATTTTTTGTTGGTAGAATAGAAATATTATAAATTTTAGGTGGCAAAACAAAACAGATTATAATATATAGATTAAAATCTTAATACATACGTCAAATAATAAAACTACTGATTTAAACTAAAATTAAACTAAAAATAAGGGATATCTTTAGTAAATCTATCATAATATTCGATAAAAAGGAGAAATTGTGAACAAACTGCTAACACGGTAAGCTTTCCCGGTTAAAATCGAATGAAGGCAAGCAACTTATCTCTACTGAGTGTGTCTGAGACCAGAATGTTGAGTCTTTAATTTCATAGCCTTTGAACCGAAGACATTAATAATTCATGCACAGTTAATATCATATGTGTATCACGTAAAATTCTCTTACTTATAAATTACTTTTAATAATAACTTATAGAATATGAGCCACTTATTAATGCTGCATATAAATTAATCAATTTAATTCATTTACACACATAAGAACATGTTTTGATATGTATTGAATATTAATTTAATACTTCCTATTTAAAGGTATTCCCATCTCATAATAATTATATATATATTATTATATATATAAAATAATTATACCTAGACAGGATTAATCGTTTTATATAAATTTTCATAGCATTACAGTTAGTATTAAAACGTGTTCTTCTTAAACTATTGAAGGAATCACCCACACATCAATCACAATACATAACACCCGTGGGAAAGCCATGCTGAAGCATATGCTGACGCACTAATTGGGCTGGCTCGACCGAAATGATAACTTGAGCCAGTGGTATCTCACGGGCTCACTGAATACTCAGCGTGAAACGATGCTTGTACTTGTGTTTTGATGAACGAGTGAGGATATCGGAGGCCCTTGAAAATACCGCTCAAGCGGCGTATAAAGCCGGCAACACAACCAAAGCGCGCATTGTGACGCGGTTGTCAATGAGCAGCGGTGTTCTCTTACCGTATAGGAGACCCACCTGCTCCGTTGTCCGCTAAGGCATAAAAAACACAGATATTATAATAGTATGGTTTCTTTAATAGATATAAGCTACCTCATTTATATAGTTTGTTATATTTGAAAAAAATTCGTAAATATTTTGACGTATACTAGTTTGTTAAAGGTGAAACGCGACAGAACAAGAAAATAATTAATTTTAGCAAACTTTATATGTATCTACCACTGGTTATGTATATAGTAGACCACGGCCGGGTCCACACCCGGCAGACGACTATATCCTGCCTGGTATGCTACTTTCCGGCTCCAATTATGAACCCTCATCAATCTGTAGGCCTACCAAACCCGAAAAACATATATACTAAAACTATTACCGTCTAATCTATAGTCCTCCTCCTGGTTATAAGCTATATCCCAACCAATCTCTTTATCTCCCAGCCCTTCATGATTATATATAATAATAATATAGTGAAACTACCACGACTTTCTTTTATATATAAGATGTTTATGCCAGAAAGGTAATTCTTACAAAAAAAATATGTTTCTACTCTTAATCAATGTAAAGTTTAAAAAATCTTAATTTTTAATATGGATCATTTAAACACTTATGAAAGTTTTAAAAAAGTTACACGTTGTTCACGAAGAGATTACAAATTAAAGGAGAACGTTCAAGAATCTCAGTCGGGTTAAATTTTTAAAACTATATATCACTCGTGGAAGAGCAACACTGAAGCATATATGTACTGACACGCTAAAATGATAAGTAATAAGAAAATCGTAGTTAAAATGGTAGTTGTACTTGAAACGATACTTGTACTGTGTTTCGATGAGTGAGTGAGGATATCGGAGGCCCTTAAAATTACCGCTCAAGAGGCGTAAAAGCCGGCAACACAACCAAAGCGCGGATTGTGGCGCGGTTGTCAATGGGCGGCGGTGACCCACCTGCTCCGTTGTCCACTATACCATAGAAAAACTATGTTTATATAAATTAGAACCTATTGAATTACAAAGGCCAAGCGAATGTATTACTTAAGAATTCTAGTATTTTGTAGTTCAATTTATATATTATCTTTTTCGTAATATTAAATTTCATCATCATCATCATTTCAGCCGTAAGACGACCACTGCTGAACATAGGGCTCTCCCTTGGACTTCCATGAATACCTGTCGGAAACGACCTGCATCCAACGTCTTCCGGCGACCTTTATAAGGTCGTTTGTATATATTCAATTTATTTACTGATAATTCTTGAGCTTCGCTTTGTAATTTGTTGAAAAACCGTATACAATATCCTTGAAATTAATTGGTTATTTCTTGAAGTCTAGAAGACGGTACGTGTATATACTTGGAACAAGAAAAAAAGAGAGAAAACCAAAATCAATTTTATATTTTTTAACTATCAAAAACATATATTTTAAATACTTTATCCATGGTGTGCGCCTAAGAAAATATACCAATATTTTATGACTGAAACAGAAAGAATCCGTTACACTGAAATCTACATCGCGTTTACATTTTACAATAATAATAGAGACCTTTACTAACGATTCTCTTCTTATCTTCCATCTCTTTTAAAATACACGTATAACCTTCCGTAAACAACTAACATTTATTATACCAACAATTTGAAGCACGCGACGCTTAGAAAATTACCGACAGAATTATTATAAAATAACAATTAAGTTTTGAGTCGACAATTATCAGTACAAATGATGAGTCAAGCTCTATTATTAAATACAAGATAGGAGATTCTAAAAAGTACAAGCGATCAACACAATTGCAAACAACATTTTCTATCTGATAATTCACGACAAGAATCGTAATAGGCGCGCGGACGGCGCTTTCGCGTCTCGATTAGATTTTATCGCGCATCAGATACATAGAACGGTATTACTCAATTTGGCCTATTGATTTTCAATTGGCCTTTGTCTTGTATATTCAAATCGGTTCAAACACATTTTTCAGCGCACCACCACGGGAATTCGATTGTTCCATTCCACGGAGCGTATAATCTCGTTTATCTTTCAATAAATGGAAGCTAATTCGTACGTTCATATTCCATAGCGGCATCGACAAGCCTCGTTGATTGTGGCATCCGAGTTTCTGATGGCCACAGGTGATTCACGAGCGAATACAACGAGAGAACAATAAAATCGGTCATATTTTCCTACCAGATCGCAACAGAGCGTGATACCTTATCGTTCGCATCATCGTGCATAACAACTTTAATAGTTTGTTTCAAAAACAATCACGCCGATATTTCGCTAACGAAGTGTTCAACTTCATAAATGATACAACAAACGTAGTATCGTATCTACATATCGTTTATATGGCGAAATACGAGCGATTCGTATATATTATAGGCCCAACGATCTTGAGCAGACTGCACGAGGCGGTAAAGAATGCAGCTTCCATCCTTCCACCCAATATATAAATACAAATTGAAACAGTCGTTATTACTGGAGGTATTCTACAGTGTGGAAGTTATTCAAACTTCCCTTAGTGTAGACCAATATATAATAGACATGTTCATTTAGTATCACTGTATAGTTGTGTATCATTTTAGTATTAAATTAAAAATAAATAAATAAAATAAAATAAAAAGTTGTTTATTTCAAAAGTATTTACAAAATTTTCGTGGCGAAGTCTTCCCAGCAAGTAATCGTTTGATACCTGTGTTGGGAATGACTCGCAGCTTCCCTTTTGGTATTAAAATAATAGAGAATTAAACATGGAAAAAAAGAAAATTATATTAATGGCTGTCTAGGTAAGCAGCGCGCGTGCGTGTGTGTGTAGTGTGAGTGAGTGTGTGTAATTGTGTGGGAGAGAGTGTGTGTTTTGATTATTATATCTAAGATCAGGTTCACAGCTTGTACTTCAGGTGATTCTAGTCAACACAAGTTCAACACCATTATATTATGATTATAAATTAAATAGTTAATTTAGGCACCAATAACGTATTGATTATGATAATGAAATAAGTATATAATAACATGTAACTTTTTGGTTATCAATACTTGTATCGTACTGTTATGGCTCGCCGCGAAACAATACTGGGATATGCAAAATATCGCTAAGTTGTCAGATGATTATCACCTCACTTCACAATTCAAAGTTGATCGGTGTAATAAAAGGGTATACAAGCCAACTAAGCCACTAAAAACCGATTGAATTTCGCGTTTAGGACTTACTTAGCAGTAAGCAGAAGCTTTAAACTTACGACATTACGCTAGTCTCTCAGAATCCACATTAACTCGACATTAACAATTCGAATGCAATGAACGTAAAAGCCAAGCGTTCGTATCGATGAAAATTAGATCGAATAAATATAGTCACGAAACACGTACAACGATAGTCAAAAGTATTGACAGCAAAATGCACGAATGACCTTTTAAAATCCGTTTACATACCGCACGTGCGCTACACAGTCATACTATGGTAATTGTAGAGGGACAATCGACTCCAAGTCACGAGAGTGTATTCAAAACACTATACGCCCTGAATAATTATGATGCTGACATATTCGATTATAAAACTTCGGCCCTCGTACATTCCTATTTGATGAACAACTCTCCATAAAACTTTTTACGCTAGTGTCCACACGGTTCATTAAATGGTACCACTGACTGATTGAGCCATCATTTAAAAAATTAAAACAATACAACATTAAGTAACTTAATTTGTACATTATCGCGCACACAATTTCCCCAACGCACAACGCACAACCGACAGAGATTTGAGTTTAATAAGAAAAATTAAGTGTATAATGACGAAATTACAGCATTATTCATATACAGTGGATATTTTCCGAGATTGAATGTCGTAATTGACTCTCACCCAAAGGAAGCGCATAAGAACATAAACGTGTAAGCTGCACGGGATTAAAGTATCCTTTAATAGCGCGTCGGAGGACTTTCATAAAGTCTTTGTAGATTAATTTTTTAAGAAATTCAATTGACGAGCGGATGGCTGCGTCGACGGTCTATTTCAGTGTTGATTTATGCGGCAGGATCTCGGCAGGACGGCCGGCAATGTGGCATAACAGTTAGGATCGGATTGTCTCTATAATTTATTTGCATCCGCGTCAGAAATTGAAGCGTCACATTAACCTCTTGCCGATGCTGTCAGAACTCAGACAACTCGCTAATTGCCACTCTAGTCTACTTACAATTTGCCAAATGACTAATCAATCATTTACTCGAGAGTACCATTAAATAATCAATTAACACAATAAATCATTTACGTGCATAAACTGAATCGCATTCCAATTCATAAATCGAATAATTTCAAACAACTTTATCCATTATCAGTAGATCAGTGTATAGGTAATATAGGTATATTATTTATTTAAATCACTGGTGAATCGTGTGAGGCATGGCAATGATGTTACTAAGCTGACCGCTACCCCATTTTAAATTATAATTTTTGTGCATCCTCATTTTTTATTGTTCACTGGTATATGTTGTATTGGTAAGTTTCACAAGACGGGCTCTTTTTAAAAATAAAAAAATATTAACAGTTTTATTCATTAAGTTCGGGATTACTCACGGACATAATTAATACATAAAAACTATACCTTTAGGTACAAAATTTGTGATTAATACGCAAATATACAATACAGATATTAAAAAATGTACCATCAAAGTACCTAGACCGACCAACTACACCGGAAAGCAATAAACTGATAATTCTTACCAAAAAGAAAACTTTTTGGAGAGCCTCGAAACTAAGTAGTATATAATGGTATATATAAGACTACCACAAAGCGAAAGCTATCAGTACGAATTAAAAAAATAATAATTTAATTAAAAATAATTTATTCGGTGTTTGGAAGGGCTTGACACTGGCCGAGCGAGTGACTTAACACTGACACACCCGTGGGAGAGACATGCTAAAGCATACGCTGACGCATTAATTTGGTCGGCTCAACCGAAGTGTTACCACGGGCTCAGAATACCAACGTGAAGGAATATAGGAAGAAATTATATCGTTAAAACGGCGCACAAATCATTAAAACCAAAGAGCACCGATTGTGGCGCGGCTGTCCATGGGCGGCGTTGTGCTTTTACTATAGCGGTGACCCACCTGCTCCGCTACCCACTATAGCATTAAAAAGACAATCAGTATAAAAAAACGCGATGAATTCGCATATAAACACATGCCAATTGTCAAGTCCATTATGTCCGCGGAGGCGTACACGGGCCGACCTAATATTTGTCATTAGAACCTTTTGTTTTTCGTGTCCAGCCAGGGGCTGGCTTATTCATATGAATTGAAACGTTTTTTCGCCCTAATGGTTGCCCATTCGGATTTTTTTCAAATGTGCCCATCGGGTACCATTACACTCCGCATTTAACATATTAATATACGTCCTCCAATATTAAAACAATGCTTTTTATCTGTATTTCCGACCTGTTTGGGATTCCGAATTCAAGTAGTGTTTTTTTTCTAATGGGAAATTTTCGCTAAAAGCTACTCTATTCACAGAGAAATAAAACAAATTTATTAAGTCTATTGTTTGAAACAATAACATTTTTATCTTATCTGTAATCTAGTAACGAACTGACTAACATTTCTTTGTAGCCTTCGCTATAAGTGCAAAATTACTTATTGCTAATATCATAAAACATAATTATTTTCCTAGTTACACTTGAAAAAAATAGGTATTACAATTGCTGGTAATAAAGCATTTTTTTACTCATATTCGCTATCCTACTATACTACAATATTACTATACTACTAGTGTAGTATACTACTAATAATATAGAGACGTAAATATTGTGTGTTTGAGACTTTGTAGGGTTACGCTCTGGATCTACTTAACCTATCTTTAAAATTATTACACCAATAAAAAGCTATGTAATTTGTGAGTAACACGGGCTCCATATTAACCCGAAAAGGCTTTTTCATAATAGTCGGATTTTGAGAGTAAGTCAAATAAAAAACAGTCGAATGTTTAGAGAGAGAGAGAGAGAGATTAGAGATATATATTAGAGTCGTAGAGAAACGTTGTACAGCTTGAAAATTCCTGTAAAAAGTCTGCGACAGCATATATTTAACTTTTATAATTTATGTGGCAAAACGTTTTTCGATTTTACTAACTAATTTCTTTGTAGTTTTTTCCGTTACTCGAACCGGTTCTGGGTTGTTTCACGTAATTTTAATGACCATATAACGCTACGCTTATCCAATAATAATATTAGCAACACATTGTATTAGTTATAAGCTGCAAGGAGTAACCTGAGGCGTGGCTGTTGCTTTCTGATGATATCCTGGCACGATCATGAAAATATGAATATCGATAATAATCAGATTCACATCATTTTGACCGACAAAGGGCCATGACGAAGATTTTACAATTCAATTAGCTCCGCCAGGTGTCGGCAAGTCGTTTACCAAACCGCAGCCCACTATTTTATTATTCAGAGGCTAAATTAAAAGTTACAACCAACTGTATTCATCGAGTTACATTTTAGACATTCTATAAATAAAAGTTAATTAAAGTACCTGTACTCTAAATGCTTCTAATACATTTTTTAATCCAATGTATTTTCAGAATAAATGCTTTGTTCTAAATGTAGCGGTGCTACTAAGCTGCCACTGTCAATTAACAATAAACCTCGTTGATACGATATACAAAAACGAAAAGTTTTGCCGTGACGTGATAGCCACATTTTAATTTAACAAGACATTACAATGTTTCATTTTCAATCGTTTTTACACTCGAATTTAAACCTAAAAATGGTTATATCGAAAATTACAGCTCTATTTTAATATAAGTACCGAGAACTAATTCGAAAGATCTTCTTTCTTTTAATCGATGCTGTTTTAAAGAAGATAGCTAAGTGGCCTTATAAGACAAAATCACGAAGAGAGTTCGATCCACGGTATAAATAAAAAATATGTAATTTAATTTATAATTTATTCAGTATTTAGAAGGGCTTGACAGTGGCCGGGCGGTTGTCTTAACATTGTCGCACCCGTAGGAGAGCCATGGTGAAAGATGCTGACGGTGTAGGCCCTTGAAAGGATACCACTGAAGCGGCGTAAAAAGGCGACAACACAACCAAAGAACGGATTTTGGCACGCGGTTGATCATGAGCGGCGGCGATCTCTTACCATAAAGGAGACACATCTGCTCCGTTATACATTTTATTATTAATAATAATAACTTTAAAATAATTGTATATATACCATAGAGTATACAGATCTATCGTTTATGGTTCGTATAAGCCGTTGGCTATTTACCGAACTCGAGTTTAAGTTGTCGCGTTTTGCGGATGATCGTATAAATTTCGATGTCTATAATTATGTAATTACGTCATGCTACAAGGTAAAAAGGTAAAAAATGCAAACTGGATATAATTATAGAAAAAAATAATTCTATGTTGTTTTAACATAAGAATAGTTCAAAATTTTTATATTCAAAATTCTATACATAAAACAAACTGTAGTTGGAAAATGTCAAGATTTTGTATTATTAAGAACTAACGCCATTTATCAGTCATTGTTAAACATACCTACTTGATTGTTGAACTCATTTTCAACTCCTGTAAGTCGAAACATACGCGAATTTTATGAGAATGAACCTGTCATATAGTAAGAAATACTGATCTTACTTTCTTCAATATTTCAAACAACTATAAAACACTCAATTCTTGACAGACACTTGCTTAAATAATTTAATAACAAGGTTTCTCGTTATCACACTGTTAGGGTAAAAAATATTTCTAAGCAGCCGGCAAACAGGTGCACATTACTTAAAGCATTGGGGCCAAAATTTTCGTGATTAGCCCCTCATGCAAAGTCATAATTACGTAAGTAAATACTACATAACAACGTAGAGAGTGCTAATTAAAAGACGATTAGCTCCTTTGACTTTAAAAAAAGGGGGAATGATATAACGTTTCATTTCAAACACGACGATGGCATGTCATAATTTTGTGATAATTACAGTTGAATTTGTCGCAAGCAATAATTCACGAAGGGTATAAATTCTCAAGACGTAATGTTGCTATAATATACTAAAGCAATTGTCAACATCTATATTAAATTCATAATATTAGTTGCCATGCTCTTATGAAACGGTATGACCAACGAAGAAAACCGAGACTAGGTCGTAATTTATTTCCCATATTTATATGGAATACGGCTGGACTATCCCAAAGAAATTTACATACATGTCGAAATTTTCCCATTTTTGCCATAAACTCTCATTTTAAATAGCGATATAAATAATTTATATAGCAAAACAATTAAAAGTACAGTTTGTAGTAGAAACGTCAGTCACTGTTAATAATAACCCTAATAGAAAAGGTATTTGTATAGTACTTACATTATAAATCTATATCTTAATAGTTAGTTATCTTAATTCATACTATGCTTAGTTTTATTTCAATGAACAATGTTATAATTATTCGGTCCCTCAACACTAGATATTAAATTAATAATATAAAAAAATCATAAGAGAAACAAGAAAATGTTAAGATAATAATAACATAAATATCTTATTTATGAATGTCATATCTTACTGTTGTTAAAAATGAGTCTGCTGATGGCAATAACGAATTACTTAAATATGAAAGCAAGCAAATTTATTTTAAAAAAGTAATTCGACTTACCGTAGCACTGTTACCAGACTTGTTGGCTTTCAACACATCACTTTCAGACGCCATTCTATTAAACATTTGTTTTCTTTCTTTCACTGATATTTTTTGTTCACTATCCACAAGCATGCTCTCACTATGGGAAGATATGAGTGTAGGTTTTTCTATCATATCTATTGTTTCATTACTGGACATGTTAAGGGTCATGTTTGAAGCACTTGGACTTTTAGGTACCAACGACTTTTCAGTTTTTTTTCTTGGATGTACTTTAGGTGGTATCTCTTCTATTAAACTTTCTTGAGAAATGCCTTGCGGTAGAATAGAAGATGGTGGAATGGGTACATGTACTTTTTCTTGTGGAGGCAAAATGGCTCCTAGCATATTAAAATCTTGGCTAAGTAAAGGAAGTGGTGGTCTGGGCGGAGGTTCTTCTATACATTCTTCGTTTTGTTGTGATGTTGGCTCAATAACTTGCTCATGAACTTTGCAATTGTCTGAATTACCTTCATTTTCCCTTAAATTATTTGGTATGTATTTCTTTTTCAAAATCAACCACTTTTCATTGTTTTGTGTTTTAATTATAGCTAAAGTGTTAACATGCTTTTTAAATGTATTTCTTGCTTCATCTAAAACAATGTTATAGGAAAATATATATCTTATATTGTGAATTGATGATGGTTATGTAAGGCTTTGAAGTAGTAGGAAAAACAATATGAATGTGGAAAATATTGAAAGTTTTAATACACAGAAACTATGAGAGTTATATGATTACCATAACAAAGCATTACAAAACATGATAGGTTATTAAATACGGGTTTTTATAATAAGATAAAATATCAAATAGCCACTCACCTCTCATATTCGGATTCATTAGAAACACTTTAAAATGTTTAACAAGTTCATAATTTGTAACTTTGCCATTATGTACCAACATGAATTTTAATATTTCTTCAAAACTTAATTCAGCCGGAGCGGCCATTGTTAAAAGAATATTGCTATACAATTATGAATCACAGTTCAATACACTATCACAAGATAACAGTTAAAAAATTTAAAGTTTCCAAAACTTTCGATAGTGAACAGCAAAACAACACTAAATAATTTAAAGATTGTTAACTGTCATTGTCATGACAGCTATGATTGCGGGGTACGTTCCATTTCACGATATGTATTTAGGTAGAAAATTTCTTATGATTAAATCATATTTTATTATTTATAATAATATGGTTATATTTAAAATATTACTTTATTATTATTTTATATTTTGTTATTTATATTTTATTTTCATTTTATAACTTTCGAACTAAACAAATTAAACAATTTACTGGGCATATTGCTTTATTAATTAATTATTTCATATATTTATTGTGGCTTGGCTAGAAAGCCTTTAGCCATTGTTTTATTAAGTGTTTATCATATTACAATATACAAATTATTATTATGAGTATTATTTTGTAAATTACCTATGGCCGGCTATTTACTCATAAAACAATAAATGAAAATATTTACCTAGTTATTTTTCATGATTATTAAAAAAAATAATAATAATATGTTTTAAAAAACTCAGTAGCTAAATAATAAATATTTTTAATATGCCATAGATTCCGTATATTATCATGTAACATAATTATAAAAATTTATTTAGAAAGTGTACTATAGGTAAGTAAGTTGGTATAGGTATATAATTAAAAACAAAAACTTTTTGAATTCTTGAAAAGTCTGTATCCTATTAGGTATATGTTTATGAAACTTGACGCTGATGTAGGTATATTAAAGCCAGAGAGCGAATGGGCATATTTTTATTAATAATGTCAAGTTGTTCAAATATCTCTCGAGTTTATATATTTCTTTATAGTGGAATATTGGCAAAATTATGGAAATGGGATAAAATTTATGATGATTTAGTTTTTAATCATGTAAATTACTATATTAAAGATAATATTTCAATAAATTTCGTTAACTAGGGTTTGATGGGAAAGAACTTTAGTCTTAGTAGCCTACTCGATGTATGCATTATTGTATGTTATGTCTAACAAAATATGTCCATAGTACCAAAATGCATAATGTTAAATACGTCTCGAATAAAGTTGTGAACCTTACAAGAGTCCAATTAAAAGTTAAATGTCTAATTCTTGTTAAACTGAAAGTCCACAAGCAACGTGGATCGAAAGTTTCAACTCATAGGTAAGACAAGCCCTGAAAGTTTCCTAATAAGAAACTAATAGGTACGCTTCCTGTAACGGCTGAAACATGTAACTTGTTTCTTAACTTTGGTTTTAAACAGTTAAATAGTTAATTAAGACAGACGTAATCATATTTCAATAGATATTGAAAATATGCAAGAAACCTGTGCACTAACCATTTATCTACTTTGTATATATATACAATATTGAGCGACCGGATGAACCTGAAATTTCATAAATATTATTTTATGCTAAAGCGGATAATGGACAGGTGGGTCCCTTATATGGTAAGAGAACACCGCCGCCCTTTGACTACCGCGCCACAGTCCGCACTTTGGTTGTGTTGCCGGATTTCTGCGCTAAAAGCGGCATCATTTCAAGAGCCTTCGATGACCTCAATCACTTAGCGAAACACAGTACAAGTGAACAAGTACCGTTTCTCGCTGAGTATTCTGTGAACCCGTGGTATCACTTCGGACGAGCGGGCTGAATTTGTGGATCAGCTTGGCTCTTCCACCGGTATATTCGTATACAATGTGTGAGTGTAACTGAGCCTCTACATTCATAATGTTGTTGGTTAATACCTTTCACCAAAAACATTTATCATATGAATACATCTATATGAA
Source organism: Delias oraia (assembly GCA_018230265.1). Classification (NCBI taxonomy): domain Eukaryota; kingdom Metazoa; phylum Arthropoda; class Insecta; order Lepidoptera; family Pieridae; genus Delias; species Delias oraia. Next base: position 11,892 of record DWCF01002147.1, on the reverse strand, counting down.
AATGCATTTGAAATATATTATAAATTGATAAAATTTATTACTTTTTTGCTTAAATGCAAAAAAAAACGATCACAATTATAGATGAAATTCAACCACGAATTGATAAGTTTCAAGAGTTTGTGAAAATTGTGATTGTGTTAAGCTGTTGTCAAAAAGCTTTATTAGTTGCCCATTCAATAAATTTGTTTTTTGGAAAAATCGTTTGTCAGTAAGAGATATTTCATATTAGATTGTTTTATTTGCTATTTGAATAAGTTTTATATGTGAGAGAGTCATGCTGAATTTGAGCCGTTTAGTGCTACCGCACTAAACGGTTCTTGAACTGTATTTCGCAGAGTGAATGAGGATATCGGAGGCCCTTAAAAGTTCCGCTTAAACGGTGTTAAAAGCCAGCAACACAACCAATGCGTGGACCGTGGCACGGTTATTCATGGGCGGTGATGTTGTCTTAGCATATAGGAGACCCACCTACTCCGTTTTCCGCTATAGAATAACCCCTAGCCCTGGCATGGCTACGGGTGCGTTGTAGGCCTTTAAGGGATAAGTATGCTCTTTTTTGAAAGTCTCTCAGCTCAGTTAAAAGAGCGATCAGTTGTGGAACGACAAACATCGGGGTAATACGGTTTACTATTATTATACTGATGCTATGTATTAATAATTAAAAAAAACTAAATAGATCTTACGTTTATGCTACGTCTGATGACAATAATTGTCTATAGAAAATGCTTTACTGCGACTTTTAACATAATAAAAATATACTAGAGATATTTTTTTATTAGATATTCTTACGTTGTTTCTAGATTAGGATAATAGCTCAAGGGAATTCGCCAAGGGTCGAGTCAACTTGCACGTGAGTTAAAGAAATTGGAGGTAGATTTCATGGGAGAACCATGCTGAAGTATATACTCAACATGTAACGGCTCAACGTGTAACGGTACTAGTACTATGTTCCGCTGAGTGAGTGAAGATATCGAAGGCCCTTAAAAACTTCGCTGAAGTGGCATAAAAAGCCGGCATTGTGTTGCTGGCATTTAATTTATATATATTCAATCATATACCTCTCATCGTAAAGATAGCGGTTGTAAGAAACATTGACGTTTGACGGTTTCTTCGACTAACTTTGCAAATCCGTACTATCCGCTCAAATTAGACCAAAAATCAGCGTCATTGGTACCTCTACGAGAAGAACCACAAGAAACTCAGGGTTTTTTTTATCGCCAAATTTTCAATGGTTGGTGCATTTGATTGCTTTGCTTGGTGTTTGTGCAGAAATAATAGCATTCTTGGGTTTGCTGATTATGTCTGAACTATGGAGTGTTGAAATCCGCACATATCTCCTTTTCATAGATCTCTGTTTTTATTTTTGATCATACGAAGTGTTTCATTAATTATCATCTTGTTGGGAATTTAATTATCTTTGAATGTATAGATTGAACGGCGTAATTTTGCAATAAATATAAAAATTCTAACATTTAATTGTTATTTTTTTCAATACAAAATTATATTTACATTTAAATTGTTCGTAGTAAATCAATTAGTATTATCAATTGTGACTTTTAATTTCCGAGGGGAACACCTGAGCGAATTGAGCGGAATTCATTAAATTTTTTTAACAGCCTTCAGTAAAATCGAAGAGATTATCAATACATACCTATATTTTTTGTCTACCACATTAAACGTTATGTAATATTTTTAATTAATAGTTAATTAGTTAGAATTGGATTTTTTTTATACATTTTGCATTATTATCGCAACACTTTGTGGATTTAATGTGGTTTACAAATGAAAGCCTTAGTCATTTTATTTGGTAACGTAGTAGGAGGCTTATCTAGGATAATTGGTCCGCCGTCTAAGGACAGCTTATCCCTTGCAGAGCCGCGTGTGCGTTGCCAGCCTTTAAGGAATAGGTACGCTCTTTTCTTGAAGGTACCCAAGTCTTACTGGTTTTAAAACCTTTGCTGACATCTGATTCCATAGAATCCTGGTAAGCGTCACAAAATGCCTTAAAAACGCTCAGTTGTGCAACTACAAACATCGAGATGATAACTATGAAACTTTGTATTCTGCCTTGATGTTCAACGATGAAGCAGCTCTGAACATTTAAGTGTTAAGATTCTGTTGTTCTGGCAGTTTCTTGGCCTACCGTTTTTTTTTAATATATAGGGGGCATTGAAGCAGGTGGGTGTGCTATATGGTAAGAAATCACCGGCGTCCTTGGAGAAACGTACCACAATCCAGGCTTTGGTTATGTTGCCAGATTTTTATGCCGCTTGAGCGGTATCATTTCACGAGCCTCTGATGTCCTCGTTCTCTTAGTGAAATTTTCGCTAGTAAAAGTATTATTTCACGCTGGTATTTTGTGAGATAGCGGTATCACATTGGATAAGGCGACCCTGTTAAAGCGTCTTCAGCATGGCTCTCCCACTGGTTAGACAATATTATGACACTTCGCCGACCACTGCCTAACCCACACAAAGACCTAACAAATGAAATATATTTTGTTCTTTACAGCAACTTAAAAAAATGATTTTCAAACGTGGTATATTGAGCTGCGAATATATATCCACATATGCCTTAGAATGTTTTTTATTAATTATTTAAATGAGATTTTTTCAGTTAAGTTTTGTTTTTTTTAGTTAATTCGGTATAGGTTGATTTTTGTATAATTTTGATTACCCTTTATAGATATAAATTATAAAGTGTATATATATATCAGTGTGAACAGTTCTTGTACTGTGTATCGCAGAGTGAGTGAGGATATCAGAGACCCTTAAAAGTGCCGCGTATGGCGTAAAAAGCCGGCAACACAACGAATGCGTATACTGTGGCGCAGTTGTTCATGGGCGGCTGTGTTTTCTTACCATATAGGAGACCCATCTACTCCGCTGCCAGCTATAGAATAAAAAAATAATAAAATAAATTATACATGCATCTCACTCATTAAACATGCCATATTTAAACGTAAAATAAAAAGATGTGAAAAGATTTTTCAAAAGAAAATCCTACTTTTCATTGTTGTTTTGGTAAATTTTGATCTTTATATATCTCATATCTGATAGCATAACATACGTTACATATCTTATTTTACTATTAACGCTGATAATGCATTCTCTATATTTACACGTTCACTATGAGCTAGAATGTTTTGGTTAGAAATTTTATACTAGATACTAAGAATTGGGGTTTTTATGGTATATCGGGCAACAGACGAGGCGGGTCTTCTCTATGATAAGAGATCACAATTCGCCACAATACGCGCTTTCGTTTGTGTTGTCGGCTTTTCACGCCGCTTAAGCGGTATAATTTCAAGGGTAGCCTCACTCAGCAAAACAGTACAAATAATAGCCCGAGATATAACTTCGGACGAGTTGGCCCAATTAGTGTGTCAGTATATACTTTTATTAATATAATTGTATTTTATTAATTTTTGTGACGAAGCTTTCTTAATATGTATTTAGATTTTTAGTTTCCGGTCTTTCGTCGCTTTACCACCCTTGAAAATATGTGTTCAATTTGTATTAATTATTATATTTAAGGATGTTGTGTTAATTCTTCTTTTGACTTTCCAATCTTATTATATGTTTGATGTTTTAAGCTGACTGGAGTGTGTTAATTCAAAAAAAAGTTCAATTGATTAGTGTATAATTACGAGAATAATTTATAACGCATTAGGAAAATTATGAATTTAAATCGGTTAAGAAAAGTTGCAATTTTTCCCGATTTGTTGCAATTGAATTTTCACGAGTAGGCAATGTAATATTTTATGGTAGTTTTAAGCTTGGAGTTCGGTTTGTGATGGTCATGTGTTGGTGAGCGATTAGCGGAGGTACGGCCATGTTGCGGCCGCTGACGGTGGAAAATCGCTGCCGCCCATGGGAGGCGTGAGGCGCTGAACCGACAGAGAGGGACAGGGCTACGCGCATCGCTGGCACCAGAGCGAGATGGAGGCGAGGCGGCGCGACGCAGAGGGCGTTTGGCCTCGCAGAGAGCCACGCACTCCTGTTCCGGTCGCGTCGACGGGCGGCCGGAGTCCCGCACCTTACAATACTGATTCTGTACAACCTACAACCACTTTTCCTATTACGCTCGTGAATGCGCGCACTAAGCGGCGGGCACGTGAGAAGCTCGCTCAACGTTTTTCTCGCTCACACTTTGTGACGGGCGAGGGTCACAATTCTTTCCCGCCAATTTCGGTTGTGAGAAAAGTTTTTGGCGCGAAGGCCTTCGGACTCGAGTGTATCTACGTTATGACTCGCCAGTGAAGATTAAAGTGTGTTTTGGCCTAGCTAGCCGATTTTACATTATGGATGACTGGGAGAGACACGTTACCCCTCTCCTACAGGACATGGGCTGTTCGAATGAGGACGCCCAGGACGACTTCTTTCACCAGCAAGACGTAAGTGATTATTCGTAAAACGCTATGGATGGCCCATTTTCACCACTTAACCACTAGTGATAGCTAGCTATATGCGATTAGATAGGAATAGAGATTTTGGTATTTGAACTGACGTAATAATAAAATATCGGTATGAATACAGCTTTAACATAATTAATAGAATTATGATTGTAGCCTCGTCTAACGAAGTTAAGTACTTTAGTACTTACGTAAGCGGCGATAGCATTGTGACTTTCTTATTAGAACGAATTATCTATCTGAATAAACTTTCCGGTTACCGCTTAAAATTTAAAAAATAAAACGTATGAGTTTACGTAAATGAAAATAAAAAAAATGACTTAGAACGTATGAAATTATGTGTATCCCATTTGATTGTGAAGATTGTGAAGTTTAAATATATGTCCAAACGAACATTTAGAATTGTCCTGTGCAGAGACATTGTTGTTTTTAATTTTCACTTAACAACAATCATTTACACGCGTGGAAACAAAACTTATCATTAATACTTTCGGCTTTTGTATGTGAACGTAACAAATCCTTTGTTATTTTATACAAGAGAAATATTTTAGATATATAGACATTCATTCAAATCACACTTCAATTGTATGTATTCCTAAAATATTTGTCGTACCACTTGAAACGTTGCTAATGCGTTTAAGTGATACAACGGGCTCACAGAATACTCAACAAGAAACGATTCTTGTAGTGTGTTTCGAAGAGTGAGTGCGGATATGGGGCCCTCAATATGCCGCTTAATTGGCGTAAAATGCCGGCAGCACAACCAATGCGCGAACTGTAGCGCGGTTGTTCATGGTCGTCGGTATTCTCTTACCATATAGGAGACCCACCTGCTCCGTTGTCCGCTGTACTAAAAATAATATTATTATAAATGACTAGCGACCCGGTACGTGCTTCACTTTTTATAAAAGTTTAAATTTGACAGTAAATTCCCCATTAACAAAATTTTCCGCCATATACTGAATTCATTTGTTAGAAACAATGTTATAAATAAAGAACCACTAGACCGATTTAGTGCAAACTTCTCGTAAACCATCTACTAAATAGTACAAACAAAGCCTAAACATTTGGTTTAGATAGGTTAGCCCGTTCTTGATTCACAAGTTTACAACGAAAAGTGGCATTGATTTATATTTATATAGATTTAGAATAAACCAATATAAATGCTGTATTGTTAGAATATCTAATAATAATAACTATAAAACTAGCGGACCTGTCAGATATCCTACCGGGACCTCTGAACTATCAACAACCATTAGACCCGCTAAAGCTGAAAATCTGAATCTCTAAAAACTTTATCATCCGTTTTTGTAAGCAAATTAGTTTCCGGATAAAAAGCAGTCTTAATCCAGATCTTATATTCCGATATTTATTCCGAATTTCATAAAAATGTATCCAGCTGTTTAATTTATAACGAATTAACGGAAACCGTTTTACATACAGATTATAATTAATTTTTACTGCCTTATGCGAATATAATATGACTGAAACCTTTATGTGGAAGAGCAATGAAAATCATTACTTGGATTCTGTCTTCCTATGTCCAACTTAACCCATTATAATAAAGCATCGAAAAAGAATTAAATAAACTATTACTTCTGCATTTCATGGCTGTTTAAGATATCGGTTTTACTTTGTTCTAATGTAAGGACAAGTCATGTTCATTATTAACTCTGTAAATACGTAACTACTTTATATTATGTTGTACATATTAATTGAAAAGGACTAGTTGTACCAACGTAGGTATATCATAAAGCTAATCGACAGAATTATATAGTAAGTTGAAATGACAATGGGATGGCCACATCGCTCGACGAACCGACAACCGATGGGGAAGAAAGGTTCTCGAGTGGCGACCGCGTACCGGAAAACGCAGAGTGGGACGTGCCGCTACGCGATGGAAAGACGATCTCACGAAGGTCGCGGGCAACCGCTGGACCCAGATCGCTCAAGCGCCTATGTCCAGCAGTAGACTTGACAGACTGATGATGATGATGATTCGACAGTAAATTAGATATTATTTACATAATTATTATGTTTTAAAAATAATGTTTAGTGTTTGTTACACATAGGTCAGCAATATTGTTATTGCACAAGGCTATAGATGAAAATAACTCTCTATTATTCAAATTTTCTAGCAACAGTTCAATTCTCCATCACAATATCAACTAGATTTTCTCTTTGTAAATTTGTGTGTTGTTAAATGGTATTGAAGTCTTTTACCGTATTAAGTTTTACTTCGACCAGTAAACTGATAGATAGTAATGACTTACAGATGTAAAATAAGAGACAGATATAGTAATTAAATTGTTCATTCTTATACGTAATTTTCAGTGCAAATATTAAAAATAAACTGGTCTTATATATTTTCATATTGACAATCTGATATGATATTAAACTCTAACTAAGAGGGAATAAAACAGAGAGCCTTGTAGTTAAGTGGTTTAACAGGTCTATTATGAAGCGAGAAGTCAGTACAATTAAAAATATTAATTTAATTTATAATTTATTCGATCCCTGGAAGGGCTTGACAGTGGCCGGGAGAGTGTCTTAATACTGACCCACCCGGGAGAGCCATGCTTAAGCAAATGCTGATGCACTTATTGGGCCGGCTAAGTAACTAAGTGATGCCACGGGCTCACAGAATACTCAGCGTGAAACGGTACTTCTACTGTGTTTCGATAAGTGAGTGAGGATATCGGAGGCTCTTAAAAACTCCGCTTAAGTGGCGTAAAGAGCCGGTAACACAACCATTGTACAAAACGTGGCACGCTTGTTCTCGGGCGGCGGTGTTCTCTTACCATATAACGGAGCAGGTAGGTATCACACCTATCTACTCCGTTGTCCGCTGTACTATAACAATTAATATATAATTTTACCGCATTTTAATTTTTTTAAAAATAATAATTCTAATAAGTTACAATACTTTATTAATTTGATATATTAATTTTTTTATTAATAAACTAAATACATAAAGAGCAAAATTACATACCTACGCAAATAAAAATTAGTTTTTAAATCTCTTTTCTGGCTTGGATTACACAACATTATTTACGATAAAGCTGAACTACAATGAATTAATAATTGTGAACGACTAAGAAATCGAAATACAAATAGAAAACATACAAATGCTTTGATGTTTACATAAACGAAAATATTTCTTAATGTGAAAATATTACAAGATATAAACATAAAATTTGTCTTTCAATAACTTTATTACTCCTCTGAGTCAATTCATTTTAGTTTATTATAAAAGACATTTATTAGGCATTTAAAATGCTCTAGTTGAGAAAATTCTTGATCTTAAAATATTTTTTATCTTTTAAAAAGTGATTATGAATATTTGCTGGCATTATGATTTAACGTCTTTGATGGCATATTTTTCTCATGTTTTCTTTAAATCTATTAATAAAATAATAAGGTTTGAAGACATTTAATTTTGATTCCGACTCAGAAATCGTTCAATACTACCTAGACTCTTGCTAAATAGCAATTAGCAAAGTTGCAAGACTACCTAGTTGATTCTAATATTGACAATTACAATGCACAGAAAACACAGTATGAAACGGTACTTGGGTTCTTGTGCTGTTTCGCCGAATGAGTAAAGATACCGATATCGTCATATAGGTCCATAGTGCCTTGTTAATGCCGTTTAAGCGGCGTAAAAAACCGGCAACACAACCAATGCGCGGTCTGTGGTGTGGTTGTCAATGGGGGGTGGTGTTATCTTATCATATAAGAGACCACCATTCTGCACATCTGCACCAGTGTCCTCCACACCATAAATACAGAATATATACAAATTTATTATTTATTCTAAAAATATATAGCAAAATAGTCATGTGATTAAAAAATTTGATGCTGTTAGTTGAGGACCCTAGGCTCTAAAGCGCGAAACCCTAGACGTGGGAAAGCCATGCTGGCTAAGCATATTGTATTGTTTTTCTCTGAGGGAGTGAGGATATCGGAAGCCCTTATAAATGCTGCTTAAGTGACCAAAAAAGCCGGCAACACAACCAATGCGCGAATTGTGACATGGTTATCCAAGGGCGATGGTGTTCTTTTACCATATAGGAGACCCAACTGATCCGTTGTCCGCTATACTATAAAAAAAAGCATAAAAAACAACTAGAATAAAAGAAATTTTAATATAAAATCTGCGAAATTAGGCAGAAGAAAGTGTAGATGAAATTTAAACGAAACAATAGTTACAACTGTTTTAAAAACCAGGCGAAATTCACATGAACAATCGCATTAGAATATATTTGCAATGAATAAAGTTGGAAAGTGTTTAACAAAGTGTGTACACGCCAGCGTTCGTTAAGCGAAACGAAAACGGAAACCCTTGCATCTTGTATTCATTGGAATTCTGACTTTTTTACAACAACGTGGTAAGAAATATAAACACAGTACATGTTGTCAGATATGAATCATGTGGTCTTAAGTATATTCTATAACAGGCTATACTGTACGTCAATCATTAGATAAGTATCCGTGTTTGATAGGTTTATTAGAAGTCATTTCCTTTGTTATCGAATTTATTTGCGCAAACGGAAACTATTGAAAAATATTTATCTATGGTAAACTGTTAAACGTCATTGTATCTCTATGCTGTTCTGTTCCTAATTTTCTTGAATATATCATCATCATTAGCCTATCAAGTCCACTGCTGGACATAGGCCTCCCCCAAAGACGTCCACCTATTACGATCTTGAGCGATCTGGATCCAGCGGTTGCCCGCGAACTTTATTGGTAAATTTATTTTTAATAAAATATATATACTAACCATCATTTGTTTAAACAAGACTTAACAGCGGGTAACTTAAATGCCGCTTAAGTGGCGTGAAAAGCCGGCAACACAACCAATACGCGGACTGTAGCGCCCTTGTCCACGGGCGGCGGTGTTCTCTTACCATATAGGAGACCCACCTACCCCGTCGTTCGCTATTCTATAAAAAAGTAATAATAATTTAATAAAATTTGTTTACCATTAGCTTTTACGGTTTAAGGTGAGTTAAAAACCGTCCCATTGATTGAAGGAAGTTTCCTTTCTCTGTATTTTAAAAGTCATTGAAAATTCCCATGATGTACAATTTTGTAAGGTAATGAAAAAACTATGCTACAGAGATTTTTTATTCTTTTTATTGATTATAGATTTACCATTTTCTTATCAAATATACTCAGTAATGTAGTAAAATTTGTTGGGATCATGGTAATTTGAACTATACAAGAAGTTGAAGTGAAATTATAGTTTAACTTGAAACGGTGCTTCTACTATGTTTCACTGAGTGAGTGAGGATATCGGAGTCCCTTAAAAATACTACTTAAGTTGCGTAAAAATCCGACAACTCAACCAATGTGCGAAAACAAAGGCACGCTTCTCTTCGGGTGGCGGTGTTCTCTTACCATATAGAAGACCTACCTCTCTGTTGTCCGCTATTACAAATTCACATGATATAGTATTAAGTTATATCCAGCAGTGACAACTTTTCCAACGAAAAATCGCGACAATTGGTCAAAAAGAACACTCAGATTATCAAATAATCATTCTAGACAAAAAACCTTTTAATTGTAAAAGCTATGTGGGGCAGCTGCTAAATTTGGCATTACACAAAAAGTTGTAATCTGTAAATCAGTTAAGCGAATTCACGGCGATTTATGCCATGAAGTCACTATTTACGTGATCTTCTTATACTTTTTCAAATTTAGGATGATAATTTTAAAGGCTCACTAATGAGGTCTTGGGATTGATAATTGCACGGTCATACTTGATGGTTATATTGTAGTTAACACAAATAAAAAAATATGGAATTTTGTCGGAGTTATCTCTCAAAACAATCATAATAAACTGTTTCTTGCTGGGTGAAAGGCTTAAGTCTCTCTTACTTATGGAAGAGATATGATTTTTTTCAGTTGCCAATAGCGGTATTTCAAAACCAATAAGACATGCGGACCTTCAAAAACAGAGCATAACTTACTTAAAGGCAACACACCCACTTCGCTGCGAGGGCTGGGGGTGTCCATAGGCGAATGAGTGAGAGCTTATTCTGAGTGACCCATTTATGTTTTCCATAAAAAAAACATTAAAAATTGCAATTTTTTGCAGAGGTTACGCTTACAGTTAGTCCGTCTTAGCCTTAGAAAAAAAGTAATTAAAATAATAAATATTAAAAAAACAGTTGTAATTAACTAAAAGGAAATGTAAAAAATGTATAAGTATTTTTATCGGAGCTCCGTACGTCGATATTGTAGACGAGAAAAAGTGACCCTCTAATTATCGCAACTGAGTATCTGTATCTCTAATTACATCACATATTTTTTTACACTACAGACATATATGTCTATGGTGTCTGCATAGCTAATGAAGCATTCTAAATATTGCTGTTGTACGGTCAACGTAATTATTTAAAAAAAGTAAATTCTGATACTTTTTTTATAGTAAAGCAGACAACGAAGCAGGCGGGTCTCCTATATGGTAAGAAAACACCGCCGCCCATCACCAACCGCGCCATAGTCCGATAGTCTGCACATTGGTTTTGTTGACAGCTTTTTACACTGCTTAAAAAGCATTTTTAAGGACATCTGATGTCCTCAATCACTCAGGGAAACATAGTAGAATTACCGTTTCAAGTAAAACTACCATGTCCGCTAAGTATTCTGTGAGTCCGTGGTATCAATCTGGACGAGTCGGCCCAATTAGTGCTTCAACATGGCTCTCTCACGGGTGTGGGTTGTTCACATTGCAACTGTGCTGCTTTTATGTCATATACCCATAGTCTGACGGTCTACCTGGATTTATTTTCCTATGCCTTATAAACCAGTAAATATTTGACTTTGACTATTTCTTTTCTTATTATGATGTGTCGTATCTAATTCTAATTTAAAAAAAATATTATTATAATAACAACTGCCTTTGATTGCTGATGTTTTTTTTCCGTTACCCACTATACAATATAGTAATATAATATCATTAAACAAATTATAAAAAGAAAAGATATCACATACAAAAACTTCCCTACAATTAAATTTATATGCGTAATGCTGTAAATATTATTTCGAAACTGTTTATTAATGTGCCCAAATCTGCTTGGCAATTGTGTAATCTAATCGTACTAATCTTTGTAAAATATGAGACTATTATCATTTATTCTTTACATCATAATTTCAGCCGTAAGACGTCCACTGCTGGACATAGGCCTCCCCTTGGACCTTCGTGCATACCTATCGGGGGCGACCTGCATCCAATAATTTAATACATAATATATATATATATTACTCACAATACAAATTATTATTTCTAAAATAGACTAGATAAATTGAAAAAATATCTAGATTAAATACAAGTCATTTTCATTTTAAAATAACTGTTTTTTTTTCATTTTGAATAGCACTGTGTGTAATTGTTGCATTTTATAAGGAAAAGAAAAATAACATATTCATATATTTTATTTCATATAAACTCATATTGGATGGAAGCA